>CAHIKZ030005558.1:767500-775000 GCA_903632075.3 Acanthosepion pharaonis
TGAATTTGAATAAACAGATGGCAGAACAAAGAAAAAATAGTGTAAAGGAACATATGATACTTCGATCAAAAAAGAACATGGTAGAATGATGATCAGCTACGTCTTGAAAGAACAGAGCGTAAAAAGAAGATCGTTTGATAAACAAAGTGTATTTAGGCAGCGCGGCGAAAAAACTAATATTTACTAAATTCTCGTTAAAATCAAAGAAAAGAGTACTGAACTGTTATGTGATAATTGTCCTCCTATTTGACAGTGAATGCTGGACAATCTCCTCAAAGATGAAGAAGAGACTTGAAGCAACAGAAATAAAGAAAAGGATACATAAATTGTTGTGTGATATCTGTCTTTCGATTTGGCACTGAATGCAGGACAGTCTTCTCACAAATAAAGATGATACTTGAAGCAACAAAAACAAGGAAAAGTGCACTGAAATGTTACGAAATATCGAATGACGAAGAAACGACAAAGTTTTAGAATAAAATCGCCACTTTTACTTAAAATCCGAAAACTACAGTTGAAATTTCTAAGATACATAATGATGAAAGAAGGCTTAGAATATTTAACACTCACGAGACATACTGAAGGCAAGAGGTACTTGGGAAAACAACGAGCTGGCGTAAATGGATGGCAAAACAGGGTTTAGGAGAGATAACGAAGACAATATTTATTACATACAAGCTACAAAGGAAAGGAAATTGTGGAGAACCATGACCGCCAACACCCTGAAAATATACGATATATAGAAGAAGTAGATTCCAGTTCTAATGGTTTTCGAGAACATTCTATTCCCTGAGATGCAGGTTTGCCTATTGACCGGTTCACATTCCTCCCCTGTCATTTGAATAGAAATAGAATGTTAATCCCTTGTTTCCTGCTTAGGGTTTGGTTCCCGTTTCTTCTGAAGTCGATCTCACACTCTACTTCTAACGTCTGCGAATGAACTCTGAAATCTTATTCACTATTTTATTATTTTTCTTCTCTCCCAATCGGAGTAGATAGGTTCGTCTATCGCCCGATTCACACTCCTCGCCAGCCTTTTGAACAGGAGTAGGGGTTTATCCCTTCTTTCCTGTTTAGGGCTGGGTTTCTGGTTCTTTCTAGAGTCTACTTCCAGTCGATACTCCTAACGTTTCCAACTGATCTCTGAAAGTTTATTCACTAATCAAGTCTTGACCTCTTCAAGTCTAGCGTTAACCCTCATCTTTCCTACATAGCACTCCCCCAGAACTTCATGCCTTTTCTTACACTCATACAACGCCACCTTCTACCTTGAGTAGCTACTGGGCCTTGTAAATGTTAGTTTAAATAAAGCACACACAAACAACCGATAAAGCTTATCTTAGTAAGGTACAAATCTATGATGATTGATCCTATTAATTTGATAAATGCCTGTGGAAGGTAATTGTTAGCAAGTGCAATACGGACAGTGATATCTGTCTACGTTGCTATGAAAAGACGGGTCAATATTGTATGTAGCTAGCTAATTCTGATGAGTCATAGTTAAATAAATACTGGATATGATCTAGCTACGTAACAGGTCTAAATAAATGCAGATTATCTTTTATATAGTAAGAAGCAAAGAAGCCTGGCTAAATACGAATTGTTATCTATTAGATAATCCCAAATGGCCTTGAGCGAGTGAAGCCTATGGGGCTTTGTGATGACCACACTACTTCCAACCTTGTAAAAGGGTGCTATACAATCATAAAGAACTTTAACAAAGGACTCATGCTGACCTCCAGGAGAGCGATTTATTGTGTCTCCTCAGGTTAACGTTCTTAGCTGATATGAAATGGAAACACTACATTGAACCCATTGCTAGCTCAGCTGCTAAGAAAGTTGATTCACTGTGTCGCGCTAGACAATTCCTCCTCCAAGATCTACTTTACATATCTATAAGTCTACCATTCGTCCATGCTTAGAATATTGTTGCTACATATAATCCGTTGGTTTTGATATTCATCTAGAGCTCCTTGATAAGATCCAAAGAAAAATCAGCAATATTATTCGCCTTGTTCTGGCGTCTCGGATTCAGTCTCTTTTTCACTGTTCCTAAAGTTACCTGGATGATCTCAACTACGGTGGGACAAAAAAAAACAAAATATTTCTTTTTGTTATGGTCCGCTTCCTTGTACCACGGGTGATAGTCCAAGGTAGAACCAATAAAGAAGAACTCGAACACGGATATGGAATAACACAGATATATCACAAACAGGAATATATACAGAGAAGTAGAAAGTGTTAGTACGAACAATCAGGTTTAGTAGTAATTGTCTGAACGCGACTCTGTTTCGGACTGCCTCTGACTCGACTGACTGACTCGCTCGCTCTGACTGACTGACAGACTTCTGACGGACCTCACTCCAAACTTCAGACTGAACGGTATTTAGTCACCACCACCCCCAACGAGGGCATCATGTGGCACAAGGCCGGTTTAACGTGGGATCACCGAGCCCGTGGTCTCGGACAAAAATATGCCCTTTGAACCCGTATAAACGGGTTCAGGGTCGGTTTACCTCCCCGAAAGAGACTCCGCCCTTCGGCGTAGCCTCGTTCGGGTTCCTCTCCGTCAAAAGGGAGAGAGTTCAACCGATCAGCCGGTCGCCCGACTTCAGACGGAACGCTATTCAGTCACCCTCCCACGAGGATGTCATGTGGCACAAGGCCTGTTTTAACGTGGGATCTCCGAGCCCGTGGGCTCGGCCAAAAATATGCCCTTTGAACCCGTATAAACGGGTTCAGGGTCGGTTTACCTCCCCGAAAGAGACTCCGCCCTTCGGAGTAGCCTCGTTCAGGTTCCTCCCCGCCCGAAGGCATAGAGTTCAACCGATCAGCCGATCAGCCGATCGCCCAACTTCGGACTGAACTCTGCTTCTTATTGAGGCGCAGTATTTATTACGTATGGAATAGTCCATTATGTTATTATGGGTAAGGTCCCATAACAGTTTTATAGAAACAACTACCTGAAAAACGTATACCAAATAGATTAGCGGGAAACGGTGGCTAAAATAGATATATATACCAATAAATAATGACTTATGCTAATAAATATTGAAGGTCTTCTCGTTCGCTAGCAGTGAAAAGACGTGGTTAAATAAATAATAAATATCATCCAGCTAGCTATGGTGTGACATGTTTGAATAAGTAATGAATGCCATCTAGCGAGCTAACTATAAAAAGACAAGTTTTCATAGACAGTAAATAACAACGTTTGCATATCCGAAATGCATATTGATTGTTGAACGGTCTTGTCTTTAAAGCCGGTGTCGACAGAAATGAATGCGCCGATGTCGGTGTTCAGATCGCTTCACCTCAGTGACGTCACGTGTCTAATGCTAAAATCGATACTTTTCTCGCGCCCGTTCCCAGGATCATATAGCGCGCTTATAGGACAACTCCAAACGTGTACGGAGCGTCGTCGGTGTGATGGATACGATCCCTGCGTATACAAAACTCAACGCGTCAACGTTTAATATACAAACAAACCTCTCATCTACGGACCCTCAATCAACGGACTTCTGAAGCAACGGTTAAAAGCTGCAGGCAACATTAAAAAAATAATCTGCAGGAATAAAACTTCCTAATCATCAGTGATGTATTTCAAAATCTGCGAGTCGTATTAGTTCTCAAAGTGACCGCTTGGCGGCGGTAGCGGTCCTTTCGTTTGTAAACAAAGACGGAAAGTACGATACATTAGTGAGTATGTGAGAGAAAATGGGTGTGAGAAATCTATTATTTTCGTTATTTTGATTAAGTATATATTTATTTATGCTATATATACATGTTTATAGTATTTGCCTTATGATCATAGCTACCGGTAGTTAATATAGTGGTTTTATAACTCAAAATTGTCATCTACGGACAATCAGCTTAAACGGATTATCCCTCCCGCTGTTAGTCCGTTGATGAGAGGTTTGTCTGTACTTTTATAGCGGGCCGTTACGGATATAGATCTCTATCTATAAAAGGCAGGGTGTGTGTGTGTGTGTGTGTGTGTGTGTGTGTGTGTGTGTGTGTGTGTGTGTGTGTGTGTGTGTGTGTAATGAATGCACGGCCGCAATTTTCGACGGATTTGCACCAAAATTTGCATGCACATGCTCCAAGTTAGCGGGAAGGCCAAAACCGACGTTGTATTTCACAATACGCATCGATAGTGGAAATAATCGACTTTTCATACTGATACGGCACTTTTCATGTAGTTTGCGGCCATTTTCTACTTGACAGAGTGAGAGCCAATAGCTGACTGCCACGAATAGGCAGGAAGATTCTATTGGCCAGCATGAGAGCCAACAGCTGACTGACACGAATGTTAACTAGAATGCTAGCATGCAAAAAAAATCGATAGCTGCATTCGTCACAAGTGGGAAAAATTTAAATCTGCATGGCAATTTTTTACTCCAATTGGCTCATTCGCTTGCTTAAACTCAACGTTGATTCTGATTCCGCAGAACTGGGTTGGGTGTGAAAAAGTATTTGTTGTTAACATTCTTTTTTCATTCATTTTTTCCAGTTACGAGTCCTTTTTAAAGCTGATCGTTTTTGTGTTCATTTTGTTTAGTTCTTTTTCGTAACAGATTTAATGTTTAGTATAGAGCTTAGAAAAACTTCGCAGTATGAGATAGGCAAGAAGTAAGGCATGTAGCAACATCAGCACGGAAAAGGGTACTCCTTTAAAGGCAAGCAAGGGGAAAAATATTTTAAGTCAAGTGATAGCGATTGCTGTATGAGTCGTAGAATTTTTTTAATCAAGCACGGACAACGCCGGGACATGCTGCTAGTAGAGCATAAAGGTTTCATGCCTTTTATGAACCACGCTATTCGATCAATCATATAATTGGTTGGTTGATTTTGTTTAGCGGCATATCAAAACCTCTATGGGTTATTTAATTACGAAATCTAAATATTTTCAACTCAACTTCATGCCTTCATCTACAGATATTTTGTACATAATTTTATACTTTCGAAGCAAAAATAAGTTTTTCGATATAGAGTTTGGAGATAACATGTGTTGTTAGTTTTAATATATTGCTGGTAATTTCACGACAAAAATGTACTGTTGGCAATTTTATTATAAAAATGTACTGTTGATTTTTGATTTGAGCTTCACTATTTGCCTGTAGCTGGGACCCTAACAGGTGCTACCACTCCGGGTCAGGGTGTAGCTGGGAACAGCATCAATTAAGAAGTTGTTCTGCATTCTTCAAAGCCTGCAATCGCCTGATCGGAGGCCTTGCTGCCGGATACAGTTTATCATCATACCAAGGAAAGAGAAATACAATAGAAAGCCTTCAACAATAACTATTAATGTTTTTTTTTCATTTTGCCATCATTTGTATTTTTTGTACCCGTTAAATTTTCAGTAGTATGTGGCAGTTTTATTTGGAAAATCAAGTGACAGCAAGTCCCATAAATTCTCCGACGATTATTGTTACTATTATTATTATTATTTTATTTCCTTTGATTTCTGGTGTGTACTCATTTCTTTCCAGGTCCCGCTCAGAGACCTAAGGTCAGAAATGGCATCATGACATTTTCTACTGACCAATTAAAAAAAAAAAAAAAAAAACACATTTTACATAGATAAAGCCCTTCGTAAAGTGTGGGCTGTAGTTGTCAGAACAATTTTTTGTATTTCTTTGAAGCATGGACTTCCAGGAATCCCTTCAATTAGTCTACTGGAATATTTTCCAACCATCCTAGGGCTCCAACTACAACTGGGATTGTTGATGTTCCCATGTGCCACATTTTTGAGATTTCGATTTCAAGGTCCTTGTATTTTGATAGCTTTTTGAATATCTTCAAAGATAAATTGCAGTCTACAGGAACTGCCATTTCAATAAGGAGGCACTTTTTTGTGTTTGCGGTCTCTAATAACAATGTCTGGGCGGTTAGCTTTCATTGTTCTTTATTTTTACTACTATTATTATTATTATTATTATTATTATTTTACTTTCGCACGATTTTCGTTATTCAACCTGAGGTCTTCCAGTATGTCTGTCCTCCAAAATGACGTACGTTTTCAGACGGAGAGCAATTTTCACATAGTAGTTCCGATGCCAAACAATACAATGCAGACTTCAGAACAGTCCTGGGTGTTACGATAAACCATATCCGGCAGGAAGGCCTCTTATCTGGAGATTGGATTTTTTAAGAAGCGTGAAACCCCCTCTTAATTGCTATTTTTCCCAGGTCCACCCTGACCAGAGATGGTAGCTCTTGTTAGGGTCCCAGCTATGGGCAAATAGAGATTCCCACCAAAAAAAAAGTCAAAACACTATGAAGTATAAAAATACATTTTTATAGTAAAAAATACCCGCAGGGTCCTAAACGTACTGCATTCTGATAATTTCAATCCGACGGTTGGTGTATTTCTTGTCAACGATTTGATGGCCTCAAGGATGTGGTCTTCACTTTGTCGCCTCCGATCAGCTCTTCTGGCTTTAAGTTCGTACTTGAATGGAGATGGGAGGTCACTTTACTATGGTGGCACTCATTATTATTATTATTATTATTATTATTGTTGTTTTTGTTGTTGTTGACCTTTCCCACTTTTTGTTGTTTGTTCTTTTTGACCTTTCCCACTAGTAAAACATCGTCCAGGGTAAGACGATAAACTACATCCAGCATCAAAGCCTCTGATCGGGAGGCTTTGAGGAGCATGGAACCACCTCTTAATTGCTGGTGTTCCCAGGTTCACCCTGACCTGGGGTGGTAACATCTGTTAGGGTCCCAGCTATGGGTAAATAGTTAATCCCGAAACTGGGGTCAAAACACTATGAAAGTATAAAAATACATTTTTATAGTAAAAAATACCAGCAATAAATTTTCATAGTAAAAGAATTACCAAAAATACATTTTTTGAAAAAAATTCAATACTTCCAGCAATAGATTTTTTGTTAAAAATAAAAAAAATACCAGACATACATTCTTGAAAAAAATTTTACCAGCAATACCTTTCTCTAAAAGAAATTTTTAATGTTCCCAAGAAAGTAAAATTTCCTTATTAAATGACCCATATATACCGCTGAACAAACAAACAACCAGTAATTATTTGCTCATGTCTCAAGAGAAAGTTCGATAGGTCCAGCAAAGTAAAACTGGCAGCTGCTCTCGAAAATGACATCGAATCAGTTGTTAACTGAGGCAAGAAATGGCTTGTAAAATTTAACACATCCAGTATGAAACTGTTATCTTTTAACGACCCTAGAGAGACATTTTGTCTTCCATCAGTGAGGGTAATGCCTAAGCCTCCCCATTCTATACGTGTTCCTTTAATTTCGACTGAGACAACTTCTTCCGAAGAATTTTTATTTTGTGAACTCCCAACAACTAAAATCTTCATCAGTCCAGGGTCATCGTATCAGGTCATCCCATAAGTTCTGTCCGAATTTTAACTTTTTGTTAAAATGAACGAAATTTAAAGAGTATTTTATAATGTCTAATGGAGCTGAACTTAATTTTTATGTTTAGAAGCATTTAAACTGATCAAATTTTATTTCA
>CAHIKZ030005558.1:780000-807500 GCA_903632075.3 Acanthosepion pharaonis
AAATGACCTTTTCTTTGCTATGAAATCATTTTCTTCCTACAGCACGTGATAACGAATTTCACATTAAAAAAAAATTAAAAAATTCGGGCTTTTCACCCAATGACCTTCTCAAGATTTCTACGAATAAAAGACGAAGATTGTTACACTGATTATTTTACGCATTATCAACTTTTACATGTTGTTTAAAGCCAGAAAACATCTTTAGTTTGTAAGATCTTTTTTTTTTTTTTGAGATATTAATGACTGACTGAGACAATCTTTACTAATTAACACATAGTTGGGGGAAGAAGGGATGGATCAGTCCCTTTACCAATGGTATTTGCGCGTAAATGAATATAATGAACCCGACTGGAATTAGAACGGCTCTCCAGTTTACAATACCAGTCAGTTATTTATTGCAACGACCGCATATCCAATCTTACACCACGTGGTATTCCAAAGCGGTCACCAGACTAAGCACTAAACAACGCAACGTGATATGCCCGTAAGCCTAAAGAAACAAAGATACACATAGATAGATAGATAGATAGATAGATAGATAGATGTTGAAAGTACATAGATAGATAGATAGATAGATAGATAGATAGATAGATAGATAGATTCAGTATGACGTCATGCAATATCAGAGAATTGTGTGTATCGATTATTAAAAGTGCATAGATAGATAGATAGATAGATAGATAGATAGATAGATAATGAAAGTGGATAGATAGATAATGAAATAGTTTACATAGATAGATAGATAGATAGATAGATAGATAATAAACGTGCATAGATAGATAGATATGAATTGATTCATAAATAATTTCCGTTTTTGTTTATCAATTTTAATTTTCAAAAAAGTAAATGACAATTACTTTTTTTTTTTCAATTATGTATTCACAATTATTTCCATTGTTTCCAAAGATGGTCTGGTGCTTATGATACATATCTAGAGATTCTTGACAAAATCTTGACAAGATACTACAACAGTGCTGGTCCTGACCTGGCACTTAACTGCAGTCACTTTCTCAACGCTGTATTGTAATTACTCTTTTCTTAATTGTCTTTTCTATGAATATTTTCATGATAATTGTTCTGAAGAGATATTTATATAATATGATGAGCTTTCTACATTGATACCTTAACTTCACGAATTTAAGCACAATACTTGATTGGGAGTTAGGTCTCATCATTTTTTTTGTTGTCTCTCTCTCTCTCTCTCTCTCTCTCTCTCTCTCTCTCTCTCTCTCTCTCTCTCTCTTGTCTTTTTTAATCGAATTTTCGCCAGCACGGCACTAAAGCCAATTAAATACAGGTGGCTACTGGGTCTGAAAGAATTAGAAAATAGAAAACATTAAGAAGGAGCGAGAACAGTAAAAGAGTATCAGAAAGACAGTAGATTGACATTGCATTTGAATTTTTGAAGATCAAAGTTGGCCGGGAAGCATGGAGCCGGAAGATCGTTCCCCAAGCGAGTAGTGCTAGAGAAGAAACTGTTATCATAGAACCTACGGTTACATCTAGCTAATTCAACTGTAAACGGACGGGATCTTATTGCCAAACTAGCGCTGCGCTCAATTTCATAAAATCTAGGTACCATAACGAACATTTACCATGAAAGTATTTTTTAGAAAAGTTCACAGGCTAGCAACATTACGGCGGTGAGAACGTCACTGAATCCGAGATGCTAAGTCAGGACCAACAATATTGCTCATTCTCTAAGTAGCATGAACACCTGACTATATGTGGCAGTAATATTCTAAGCATTGGTGAATGGTAGACCTAGACGTTACCAGGTAGCTCTTCAGTAATATATCCACAGGTTTTGATAAGGAAACGTTTCATCAACTGTTGAACCTGTTATTCTTTATTTCCTCCGATTGAAAAATTAAAGAATCGCTTGGTGCAAAGTCAGATAAAATGGCAAGTGAAGTAGTACAGACTGATCGAGTTAGAAATTTTTAATATGTTATGGTTGATAAATCGTTAAAAAAAAATCAATCAAACGATCGACCTTTTCCCAAAAGCAAAATAAAGAAGGACTGAAAATTGGATTCCAGAATGAAAAAGAATGTCGCCTGATATTTGGAGTACTTTTAACCATAAATATTGCATACCTTAAAATTATATTTTTATATATATATATATATATATATATATATATATATATATATATATATATATATGTGTGTGTGTGTGTGTGTGTGTGTGTGTGTGTGTGTGTGTGTGTGTAGTAAATACGCGAACAACACAATGCTTTCCAAGTATATCTGGAAAATTAAAAACAAAAACCAAATCACACCAAAAATATTATGGAAAATAAGGAAAAGAACATCAGCCTACAACAATCAATCCAAAAACTGCAAACTCTGTTTGGAGGGAAAAAAAATAGCTCTAACTACCTTTCCAGATCAAAACAAACTACTAAATAAACGATCAGAACTCATCTCAAAATGCCGACAGGAAAACAAATTTTTACTACGTTACTTAAAAATCGAAAACTGAAAAGAATAAATAAAATAAAAATAAATAAGCAAAAACTAGGAAAATAAATTAATCCAAATAAATAAAGTAAATAATAAACAAATTAACAAACCACTCCCGCAAAAATAACCGTTAAAATAGACTACCCATAATGCAAAAGACTACCCACAATGCACCACTTACCCGTATATATAAATGTAGCTTGATGATTGCGTTTCGCATGAAACAGTCTGTCGCCTCTGAGTGTTGACTTCAATGTTCACTTTCATATATATATATATATATATATATATATATATATATATATGGGGGGTCTGTATCTGCGCGAGCGTATACGTATGTATAAAAATATATATATATATATATATATATATATATATATATATATTATAAATTAATTGATTTAAAATATGTTTTTCCCTACACAGTTCTAACCATGTTTCAAAAATGGAAGCTAAAAGCCCCGGATTTAATTTTGTAATTAAATTAAAGACATTAGTTCCATTTCATCCTCATGCGAATTTTGGAGTAAAATCAATTAATTTATAATATTAATGCTCTGTAAATTTACATTGAGCACTATTTTGTAAAAAATAAAAAATATCTATAAGAACACCGGATTATATATCTTACTGTTCTTTCTTTTTATATATATATATATATATATATATATATATATATATATATATATATATATATATATATTTATAGATATAGATATATATAAGCACTATTTTCTTTGTTTCTAACGATATTTCGGCAAACATAAATATTCGTTCCCGTAAAAAGACATGTCTCAAAAAGGCGGTCTTCCCAGCCCATGATGCCGCTATTATTTTAACCACCTTCACTCTTCGTCAATGTTCGATTTAAAATGCGATAATTAGAATTGCAATAAAACCTAAACATATGATGAAAGTGAATTTATACTTTTTTGTTGTACTTGAAAATTTACAACAAAAATATTAAACACTATTTATTAGATTGTTTATTTACAAGAATAATTTTATATTTACAACATTAAAAAAATAATAATAAGACAATTGTATTAAGACTAAATACAATGCAATATTTATCATTTACTAATTTATAAAGAAATAAATATGAAGACATGTTTTTATTCATAAACTTATAAACATTTACTAAGCAAATATGTGAACAAACTATAAGTAAATCCTATTTACCATTTTATAAAGTATGAATCCATTGGAAATTAGCCTATATTCTGTTAACCATTCTAATAAAGAATACGATAAAGAAATAAACAATTTAATAAAGAAAGTGGTTATTATTTTTGTTGTCAATTCTCAAGAATAACGAAAATTTATAAATTCATTTTCATAAGTTTAGTTTTTATTAAAATTTTAATTATCGCTTTTTAAAACATCACCGCGGAGTGTAGGTAGTTAAAATAATAGCGGAGTCAAGGAAAAACCGTCCTTTTAACACTACGTTATTTTTTTGTTTTTTTGTTTTTTGTTTTTTACGGGCACGAATGTCCATGTTTGCCGATATTTTCTCACGTCTTAACATTTTGTTTAGTTCCTGGAAGGCATCTTCCTCTATTTCTCTGAACGCTCGGTTTTGTCTCACATTTCTTTCGTCTTTAAAAAGTTAAAATTCTGTATCTGCTTTGATTTTGACATTACCAATACGCAACTCAAACCTTAAATTGCTTCTTTTGCTGGCGATAATGCTGATAAACAAGGAATTAAACAGTCGTAGCTAATTTAAGAGAGACTGTTTGAAATCACAAACTTTTTATCACTATTTACATTCATTCAATCCAGATATACGCCTATTGAACGCAAAGAAAAATCAAATGACCAAAAATAAAATAAATAAACATTCCTTGCTTATCGTTTATAATGAAACTTCAAGTAATTCTTGTCACGCGGTTGACTCAAGTCACCTTCCACTAAAAGTAACTCTAGAATTTGAAAGCCATTGGTCGACAATGATGTTACGACAAATTGAAAATGGCCGACTTAGTTCAATCAGAGGTGAACTCTGGGATTTGGACGTCGCGTTGTTGTGACTGCATTGTTTTTTTTTTGTTGTTGTGATTGTAGTTGTTGTTTCACTATTGCCCTAAGCTGTTTTCTGTCATTCTTGTGTCGTCTGCTGAAAAAAAAAAAGTTAAAAAGTAGAACAAAAAGAAAACATGAACGTTAAAACAATGGAACTGTACTAATGTTAGCAGACGATCGATTGGCCGAGAAAAAAAGATCTTCTTTCAATCGATATATGAAGAAAAAATGTCTGTGAGGCAGTGAATTGTTTACAAAGATACGTTTACAATATTGGGATGTAACTTCAACTTCATTAATGGGTAAACTTTGTTTTTCCTTTTCCAAGATTTTTTATTTATTTTCCGCTTCCATTTTTTATTATTATTATTATTATTATATTTCCTTTGATTTCTGGTGTGTACTCATTTCTTTCCGGGTCCCGCCCAGAGACATAAGGTCAGAAATGGCATCATGATATTTCCCCCTGACAAAAAAAAAATTACAGAGACAAAGACCTTCGTAAAGTGTGGACTGTACTCGTGAGAAAATTTTTTTTGTATTTCTTTAAAGCATGGGCTACCAGGAATCCCTTCAATTAGTCTAATGGAATCTTTTCCAACCAATCCGAGGGCTCCAACTACGACAGGGAATGTTGATGTCCCTATGTTCCACATTCATGAGATTTCGATTTCAAAGTCCTTATTATTATTATTATTATTATTAATTACACTATTTATATTTGGACTGTTCTCCTCATGTTTTTATCACAACGTTTCGGCAATTTCGCCCTTTGACCTTCCTCCGGTTTATATCGATCAGGGTTACCTACAAGGAATTCTAAACAAAACACTTTATTTAATCAACGGGGATAAACAGTTCTTGTTTCACTACTCATGTCTAGGGATATCTCGTTTAGTTCTTATTTTTATTTAGTCTAGCTGAGTCAAGCTAGCTAGCTAGCTAGATAGATAGATAGATAAATAGATAGATAGATAATGATAAACCTTAGATAGATAGATAGATAGATAGATAGATAGATAGATAGATATTATTAAATCTGAAAGAGATAGAAAACTTCCAAAACCTGTCAAAATTGCGAAAATCTGGATTTTGGTGCAGTATGGAACAAGCACCATGAATCAAAGAAGATGACTTCATTGAGACTTGATACTGACAATCACCATGCAGTATTGATTCCTATACTACTCTTCCTATATATCTATAAATTTTCTGATATTGACCTCTCTTCTATAAATATAGAAACAACATATATATATATATATATATATATATATATATATATATATATATATATATATATATATGCTGTGTTCGATAAAAAGTGACTCACCTGATTATTTTTACTAAATGTTCTCTTCTTTGATGAAATCAAAGTTGAGCTAAATTCAAAGGATAAGCGATCTAAAATCCGAAGAAAGAAGCTTTGAAAGCTCTTTGAATTTAGCAGTAAGTACTGTCAAGCATCCATTCAGTATAATGTTCTGGGGATGCTTTTCTTTTTATGGAACTGGTTTCTTAAAACCTATTTAAAAGACCCTCAGGAGCGAGCAGTACAAGAGAATTTTAGAGTCTTGTCTTCTCCCTTCTGCTGAAAGGGTGCAAATCGACCCCACCAAGCTCATTTTTATGCAGGATAATGTTCCCTGTCACAAATCAAAATTGATGAAGGAATACTTTGATGAGAAGCAGGTGAGTGTTATGACATGGCCGCCCCAATCTCCTGACCTTAACCCCATAGAAAACTTATGGAGCATTATAAAGTACAGGCTCTCGAGAATGCAGTTGAGCAACAAAGAGGATTTGATTTTGAATTTCATATCCGAATATAATTCAATGCTTGGAGATGAGATTTGCCAGAACCTAATCAAGTCAATGCCAAAAAGTGTTATTCAAAATAAAGGAGGACCTATAGATTATTAAATATTTCGAACTATATTACCTATTATAAATAAATTATACCTCTATTATTCTTTATTTTAAGAAGTTCGGTTATGTTTCTATTGATTACTAGTTGCAAGAAATAAGTAAGTCACTTTTTTGCACAGAGTTTTTCCTTAAATCTCATTTATATCCAAAATTATAATTATCAATAGAATACTTTAGGGTGAGTAAACTTTTTTACTAGGTGGTCAGGAAGGGGCCTCTATATTAGTAAGATTAAAAATTAGTTTGACCCCAAAAACAATAGGCGAAAAAAATTTTAAGTAAAAAAATTCAGTTGAGTCACTTTTATCGAACAGTACTGTATATGGATGACAATATATATGCTCCTGAAAAATTTATTTCGGTTGAGCTCTCGGACGAAGTGTGAGTTTGTAAACAGTGATTATTGCTGCTAATAATGCAAGCCTCTTCGGTAAAGTGAATCGAGTTCTCTCAGTCACTGTGTATTTATCTGAAACTAAATACGCTTAACTTCACCTTCATCTCTGCCGTGCACCGACGGCTTAGGGGTAGAATCTCCGACTGACACCAATTCTGCCGCGTTTCAATCCACACTGATGAGCTGTGATACAGCGAAATACTCTATCTGTGGATGACAATATATATATATATATATATATATATATATATATATATATATATACTCTAACAATGATATGGATTAAGTATGGTGTAATAACAAAATGATATCTCTATATATATGTGTGCGTTTGTGTGTTTTTTCTTTCGCGCGCATGTATGTGTGTTCGTAGGTCGGAATCTTTCATTAATCTTTGATAAAAGGCCACAGATAAAGAATTCTTTTCTTTTTACTTAACCTAGTTATTTTTTTGCTTTCTTACCAATAGCCGAATGCGCTTGATTTTAAAAAAAATTTCGACATTTCTTACATCCAAAAGAACAAACTTTTATTTATTGACTCTGAGTCGGAAAAGGTTAAACGAAATGGGAAAAAAAAAAGTTTTCTTTTTCTTCTTTCTTCTTTTTTTTTGGGGGGGGAGGGGTGTGTTGTCTGCGATCTTAATCAATTTCTGGAAAGTGTGTGTAATTACGTTCAATTCATTACAAAGGTTACAAAAACACTGAAACGGCGAAGCGAATTGGAATTTCAGCTGAGGCTGTTCACGCTCTTTTCGCACTAGTTCTATTACGAAAGGCATGAACCCACTACCCCTTAGATTCCTATCTATCGCCAGTGTCTTGACAAAATATCACTTTCATCTGAGAAAGACAACTGATGAATCAATACCTGGGCAAAACATTCTCCCACAATTATCTCACCTGTTCCCACATGAACAAGATACTATTATCTGTAAAACCAATTATGGCAATAATTATCCAAGTATTGGTTGCGATGATATTATAATAGCGTTTAATGACAGAAGGTAAGCAACTTTGTTCCAGGTCATTTTTGAGTGGGTGATTTGTATAGGTTAACATTAACCTTTAATCTTTAATTCGGATATAATTTCTTTTCAAAACTAAGTTTACAAGAAAGTGAATTTTTTATTATATATATATGTGTGTGTGTGTGTGTGTGTGTGTGAGGTCGTCCCCTGGTCGCAGTGCCAACTGTGACGTTCTATCCTGATCTACCACGGCACCAGTTGTGACATCCCCAAACAGCACCAATTGTGACGTCCTCACCGCGGCGCCAGCTGTTCGCTCCTCGCTGCTCCGTTCGGGTGTCGCCTCTCCAAACGTGACGTCCGCCTGTCGCGTCAGTCGTGTTGTCTCGTCCTGTGACGACCAACTGGCTTGGTATCGGTCGCGGCACCCAAATGGGACGTTCTAACCTTTTGGTGATTCGGGTGGGAATCTGGTTAGATTTGATATCAGCCTCGTCGTTCCCAACTCGCTTCCAACGCCAGGTTACCAAGGTAACTGCATTGATCTCCAGTCTGCCTACACACGTTGTGAATTGATCTTAGGCAGACGAGATCAATCAGTAGTCGGGGCCGTAATGCAAACTGAGTTCAACGGGGCTGATACCACACAAATATGCATAAAAAGAAAATAAAATGAAAACTCAAAAAGTTCAAAGTATCAAAGAAAAAGGTAACAAACTTTATGTATAGTTGTTCGATACATAGGACTGCATCTATCTCCCGACCCGTTCTGTGGATTGTGACACGTCGTTTTCCGTTAGGCAAGTTTTAACGCTTCAAGTTGTTTGCTCTCTAAGAAATTGGTGTTTCGGTGTGTCTTTGGACGAAAGTCGAAAAAACTTATTTCGGTGGTCTGGATCTAAGTCGCTCTTCAAAATAATTGTTCTTGGGTTGAAGAGGAGTCGGAATTTGCGTGAATCTTGGTCAGCTGAACTCACTGGAACTGCTGGAACTCAACTCTGGAAACTCGGAGCCCGAACTGATTACTGCTCGTGGGGGCTTTTTTTATGGACGCCGACCAAAACCGAGGTGGGTCTGTCGGCGTCGGGGTTCCTCGATAATTCTAAATACATATCCCCTCTTTTATTTCTGGTTAGGGATTTTCCACGCTTTTCCATTTTTGGGAACCTTTCCTCACTCCCACTTTCTCACCATACTTCAGAGGGCGTGAACTGCCCTCCCCACTTCTTCGTAGCTGCTTCTCATACCTATACACTGGATGATGCGTCGACAGCCTCCTTCGTGCGTCACGTGATCACCACTCGACCAATGAAGTCTTAGTCGGGCGTTGACAATCCGCGGCTTTGTTTCAGGAAGAAAAAAAATATCTTGCTTAACTAAAAAAAAATATCTCTTCTCTTTCCCTTTTCTTCCTCTTAATCGCCGTTATCATTTCCCTAGCCGCAAACGGGACAATATAACTCTTGTTCTACACGTGGTTTTCATCAGGTATTTTTATCGCCAATTATCAGAATGGGTGGTCTTCTTAACACGGCCTCAAAAAAGAAACATCTCCAAAATTTCAGTCAGTCTGTCGACTCGAAGCAAGAAGAAAAAACACTTCTGGGTCCCCATTCATTTTCTTTCGGTACATATTTCTGATAACATAATTTTATTATCGTAGGCCAAAGATGTTCTGCGGCAAGAAAATCGGTCAGTGTAGTTACTTCGTGTGTGTCGCGATTAATTTTTCCATATCTACCCAAAGCCCTGTAGTTACACCTGTGTTTTGTCAATTATCAAAATTAACGTTTTTACTTGAATTTTTTCTTTGGCTAGTCGACCAGCCGTTTGTTTGCGTACCCCTCTAGATAACACAGCCGTTATCAAAACACATCTGATTCTTTCTTTCTTTCCCTTTTTTTTACTCAGAATTTCCCTGTCATTGTAATGACACCTTTTCGCCATTTGTTACTTATCAATATATTCATTGTCTCTTAGCCGTGTGTGTGTTCTGCTTATCACAGACGATTCGTCTCGCCTTTCTTTCTGCCTTCTTTTCTTTCTTTTCCTTTTCTGCCTCGTAAATGGTGCCACACACACACACATATATATATATATATATATATATCCACCATTCAGTTAGACGATGTCCACTTTGAAACATAAGCATCAAGCTACATGCCGCTGCTTTTGATACAGTGCCAAAAGCTCTATGCATAATTGATTCCCTTCGTTTTAGGTAGATGATAGTTTCTTCGGCTACGCTCCCCATGAATGATTTCACGAAATTCCCCACATTTTCTGGGGGTTTGTTAGTTATTTGTCACACTGAACGCTCATTATCAGGAACCAATACTCGACCGGCCTTGAAATGAGCGTGTTACAAGAACTTTGCGGCCAACTTAAAGAAGAGTTTCAGCACAATTCAAAGCTGCGTGTAATTACTGAACACAGTGAACCAACACAAAGCCTTTCGGCAGACTGTTTCAGTAGGCTGGGCATCACCGAACGTTAGCGCCACGCGCAATTTTCTTGACCGGTGCAGTTTGGGTAATTTTTGACAACACGCCGCATGATTTGAGTCGTTTTTGTTTTTTTTTCTTTTTCTTTTTTTTTGTCTTTTTCATTGTTTTTTTTTTTTTTGTTTTGTTTGTTTTTTTTGCCGTGTTAAAGACAGACGTTTAATTTACTTTGTGTATAGATAATTTTCAGACTTAATAATTATATGCAAGATAAAAATTACACTCTGGACCTTTTTTATATAGAAGAGATATTTGAGGAATCCGCGACACATACAAAGAAAAATCCTCTTTCATACCTGAAACGAATTAAGCAAGTACCCAAAAATAGAATGAGGAGTATCCAGATTGAGAAAGAGTTCTGGTATGAGAGTACTGTTTCTTCTGCTTTAGTTCTTATATTGGCTTCCTATTACGAGGCGTTCCTGGAAGACATTATCTCCCAGTATTACCAATTACTTTTGCTTATTCACTGTAGTTGATTCTGCCAGTTGTAAGAGTTATTTTAAGGAGTTTCGCATCTGATAAGGTATGGCATAAAAAATCTATTTTAACATTTTTTTAATCGATTTTATCCAAAGCAAGGTAATAAAGCCACTAAGGCACAATGGTTTACTGGGTATGAAAGAACAGAAAGCAGAAACATTGATAAGAACCAAAAGCAGTGATCAGGAAGACAGTAGATAGCGATTGACATTGCATTTAAATTTTTAAAGCTCAAAGTTGACTGGAACGCATAGAACCAGGAGAGAGTTCCCCCATGCGATAAGTGCTAGAAAAGCATAGAATTTATGGTTGTATCTAACAAATTCAACTGTGAATTGATGAACGATTGCCGCCAATCGTGAACTGCGCTTAAATTCATGAAGTCTAGGTACCATAGCGAAGAGATCATCTGAATAATTAACACAAAAGTACTTATAGAAAAGGCGTAGGGAGGCAACTTTACGACGATGGGAAAGTGACTGAAGCCGAGATGGCGAATCAGAACCAATAATATTGCAGATTCTTCTTTGGATTTAATCAAGTATATATCAGTTGCACCAGGCCATATGTGACAGCAATATTCTAAGCATGGGCGAATGGTAGATGTCAAACAGATTCTAGAGAGAATCATTGTCTAGGAGGTGAAAATAACTTTATTAGCAGCGGACCTAGTAATGGATTCAATAAACAAGCTAAACTTATATGGGAATGATATTGTGATAATCGTCTACATTTACAGCAAACAAACCAACTGAATTTAACCAATACAGTGATTAACTCTGAGCAGCCATAAGCTTAAAAGCATAAGATACGTAGAGGACTCCGCGTTGATTGTGGACTTAGAAGGAAAACTGTTCAAAGTCACAGAGAAGGTAGAAAAGAAAAGCAATAAGTAAGGGATAATCATTAACGATATAGAAGACAATGTTTGGTCATCAACCAAAAGTATTAGGTCCAAATTTGAGTTTTCCATTCGTTTCGTTTGTTTAACGGCTTATCAACACTTTATATGTCATTTAATGACGAAATCTAATTTAATAATTATTTCATTTGTATTGTATTTACATTTGTATTGTATTTGCATACAAATGTATTTGTATTACGTTTTGTATTTGTATACAAATATATTTGTATACAAATGTATTTGTATTACGATTTGTATTTGGATTGTATTTGTATGCAAATGTATTTGTATTACGTTTTGTATTTGGATTGTATTTGTATACAAATGTATTTGTATTACGTTTTGTATTTGGATTGTATTTGTATTTTAACAATATATGGTCATCATCAAGAGAATTAAAAGTTTTAGTTCTAAATTTGAGATTTGATTTCGTTTGGTTTATACAATGGCTTATCAACTCTTTACATATTTAATGTAGAAATTTAATTTAATAATGTATATTATTTGTATTGTATTTGTATTCTAACAGTGTATGGTCATTAGCAAGTGAAGTTACTAAAAGTCTTAGTTCCTAATTGGGGATTTAGTTTCGTTTGGTTTGTTTAACGGCTTATCAACTCTTTATATATATATTTAATGCCGAAATTTAATTTTCCTGGGAGCTTTGGTAGTTTTTTTCGTCCTATTCCAATAATGTATTGCTAGTAATTTTTTTATGATTACTGGTATTCTCACTACAAAAAGTATTTTATATTTTCGTAATGTTTGACCTCAATTTAGGGGTTCACTATTTGCTCATATTTGGTACCCTAACAATCAGGGTGAACCTTGGAACAACAGCAATTAAGAGGTGGTTCCACGCTCCTCAAAACCTCCTGATCAGAGGCCTGCCTTCCGGATGTAGTTCATCGTCATACCCAGCACGTCAAAGTGATGATATCAGAATCAAGCGGGTAGAGAAAGTCAACTATCTGCTTAGTGGATGACAGACAATGGAAAGATGCTTTCGAGAAACTAAACAAAGTATTAAGACTTTCCTAACAAATGAAGAAGAGACACGAAGCGAGAGAAAATGAGATACTACAGGCGGGCACTGAGAATAAAAATGGATAGAATAACGAGGAAGTCCTGAAGAAAATGGGAGTTAGAAAGACATTCTTAAAATCAAATATGAACGACCGAAATTCCTGGGACAGGTTACGAGAAAAAGCGACTTGAAAAACGTAATATTCAAAGAAGCAGTAACAGGGAAAACTGCGATCAAATTTCATTACGAGTTTGCGTGAATGGATGACAGGGTTTGGAAAAAGACGTGTATTAAAGATTCAAGAATTGCTAAGCAATAAAATGCACAGGAAGATATGGAGAGCCATTATCGCTCATATGCTAAAGGGACACTTCACATAAGTGTAAAAAAAAGGAAACGGTCACAATCTCTCTGTATAATTTTTCTCCAGGCTTAACAGAAGTATCGTGATGAACTCCATCTTAAACGAAAATGACAGGTTCATCATTAATTAATCATAGTTAAGGATCGGAAGATCATCAAGGATTAAAATAAAGTTCAAATATATTATTTCCTGATCATTTTCCACTCTATTCAAGATAATCTTCGCCCTCTCTAACCTTCTAACATTCTATCCTGAAGTAACAAAGTGCCTCGCAGGTTTCACGTACGATTTCATTTTGAAGTCTTTTTTCACTGCTCTTTGAACTATCATAGCTGAACTCCTCTCTCACATACCAAAATGTCTTATGAATTGAGTTGGATCTTTTCTAATTGATCTGTTTATCTCTAAGTTGAAATTATGGTCCTTCTTCATGTTGTGACCTCCTGATACAGTTTTCTTTTCTCTCTTTTGTTAAATTTATTCACCATTCTCTTGATGGTTCTTGAATTGACTTTGAGTGTGGAAGCCAGAGTATCAATGGTGATACCATCACTGAAGGCCTGGATAAACTTTTTCCTCTCAACATTGCTCAGTTGGGAAGGCAGTTGATTAGACACAAAACAATTTTATCCTCCTCCCTTTTTAGCTGAATACCACAAAGGGTTCTTCAGTGATTCTTACGAAAAATTGTCAAGATGGCTAAACGTCTTATCTGAAAACCTGGAGAAAAGAAACTCTGTTTAGTTTTTTTTTTAAATAGGTTTAATAGGTTATTCCAAAAATCGCTTGAGAATGGAACGGAGCTATGGATTTTAAATTTAATTTTATGTTTAGATTTAAAGTTTTAGTTTCTGTTTTGAAACATGATAATTCCTGTGTAGCGATGGAACCATATTTTTAAAATCGAAAATAATTATAATATTATGCTATACAGTTTTGTATCGAGCACTGTTTTTTAAAGATAAAAATAATTACTAACACCGGATTGTAAATCTTACTGTTCTTTCTCATTATTTTTTAATATATATATATATATATATATATATATATATATATATATATATATATAGTAATGCCTTGAGATACGAGTTTAATTTGTTCGAAGATCGAGCTCATAATTCAAAAGACTCGTATCTCCATTGAAATTAATAGGAATATTTCCGACCGTTCCAGACCTCTAAAAATTCACAACTACTCTTTACAATTATTTTCTTCGAACCCCTGGTGTCACTAAAGGAATTCTACAAAATAACGGCTAAACAGAAACTTGACTAATACATGGAATAATAATGCAACACAAAATGTACTTAGAACAAAATGTATTGAAACAAGAAAGTGTACACAATATTTACATATAGTCTTTTGTATATTCCTGAGAAGACCGTTCCTGGAGAATGTGTTGACGGAGTCGCAGTCGGGCAGAGTCTCTGGATTGAATCTCTTGATTCCTCCCCTTCTCTTCCCGGTACCAACCATATTTATATGGTCGGTACACCACTATGCAAATTAGATGGATCCTACCACAACACAGACACAACACAATAGAAATCCTTCCAGAGCAGAAGTGAACAGGTAGACAGCAGATGCTTAAATGGAACTCGGTTGGAATCTTAAAATTCAACTCGTATCTCAAGGCCAAAAATCGGCCAAACTCCAGCTCGTATCTCAAAAAAGCAGGTATTACTGTATACATATATATTTCAATCGTTAGGAAGTAAAACTCGGCTTCAGACATCCTTCATGGTATCTCCTGCTGTTATACAGGGTGTCCCACAAAAATGGTGGATTATGAAAATTACATAGAGTACCAACTATATTTTTTTACATGAATGATATACAAGAATTCAACAAGATTTAAATATGACATTCCTGAGATGGTCAGCACCACGAAGAGAACATGCACACATGCTGGCTGTCTCATTTCAAACACATTTGGCATTGCCTGTCTCCAGGAAGTTTGTAACATCACAAAGGATCACCTTTCGGGTTTGTGCCTGTCGCTTTCCAAAATGCTGTCAGAATTTCCTTTGGGCTGAGACGATGGATCTTTGACCTGCGATATATGCTTCCGCTACGTATGCAATTTCTTTTGAAGCCCACCATCATTGTAAGCATCCACCGTCAGCAAAAATATATACCAGATATCTACAGGAAATAGCAAAATCTTAGATATGTTGATATCATTATTTACATTATTCGGACTATTGTCCTCATCTTCGTCGCCATATTTATCACAACGTTTCGGCCGTTGTACGCTCCGGCCTTCTTCAGGTAGTTGGAATGTCGAACCGAACCCTTTATTTCGCTCACTGGGGTAGAAAGTTCTAGTTCCACGTGCCATGTTTGATGGATGTCAATTATCAGTTATCTCCTGTTAATTTTCCTCTGAAAGTTCTCCGCTGCCTTAACCGGGTATTGAACTTACACTCTTTGGGTACTGTCACTGGATCTAACCAACGCCTCAAGGACACATGACACAGTGGATAAAGGCGTTTGTTAGATATAGTGACAGGACCCAAAGAGTGTGAGTTCAATACCCGGTTAAGGCTTAAGAACTTTCAGAGGGGAATTAATAGGAGATAACTGATAACTGACATCCATTAAACATGGCACGTGGAACTAGAACGTTCTACCCCTGTGAGCGAAATAAAGGGTCAGTTCGACATTCCAACCACCTGAAGAAGCCCGGGGCGTATAACGGCCGAAACGTTGTAATAAATATGGCCACAAAGATGAGGACAATAGTCCGAATAATGTAAATAATGTACGTAATACCTCATCTCAGAAAATAGACAGATGTTGATATCAGTTATGTAATAAATACATTGGGCGCTCTATGTCGTTTTCATAACCCTAGACACTTTCATTTAAAATAAGACCGAGCATTATGGGATACCCTGTATGTTGCCCGGTTAATAATCGGAACTGTTTTATTATCTGCATATCATGGAACTGGAAAAACGGTTTTAGTAACTTCTAACATCATGTATGAGTAGATATTTCCATATAGTGTTTTTTCATGATCAGGCTATTAGGAATCAAAGAATTTGGACCGTTTAATTCTGATGTTGGTAATGTTATTTTTTCTTTGGGAACTGCTGGCTCTAAATTTGAGCCATGAACTGTGACTTTCATTCAGCTGTCTGGGGGGGGGGGAATAACGCGTATTGGAAGACAAATGGTTAAAGACTAATCAAACCTTCGAATATTTAATTTCATTTTCAGTGCTTTGTATTACACAAAAAAAAATGGCCAGCAAGAAACTGAAAGTGTAGAGATAAACAAAAAAAATCCCTTATCACTTATACCGCTGTAGTGAACTTTATTTTTTACGGCACGTCTTTAGTTAAAACAACTTCTTTTCCGACTCTCAGCGGAAGATATCGATCTGTAGATAAGTCGTTTCTATTTTTGTCTCCTCAAAGTAATGCCATCACATTTTCTGCCTCTATGGACGTGATACCTGACTGGAAAAGGTTATAATAAAGCCAGACACTGAAGACGACTTTCACACCAAAATCGTGTTAATTATTAACCGATTTGCCGACGATGACGTA
Source organism: Acanthosepion pharaonis (assembly GCA_903632075.3). Classification (NCBI taxonomy): domain Eukaryota; kingdom Metazoa; phylum Mollusca; class Cephalopoda; order Sepiida; family Sepiidae; genus Acanthosepion; species Acanthosepion pharaonis. The sequence goes on from CAHIKZ030005558.1 coordinate 796,632, forward strand.
TAAGTTTTCTCGGTTAAAAATTCTGGAAATATTTTCGCTCCGAAGAGGAGCATTGTGTTAGATATTTAATAAACATTTTTTTCTGAATATTTTTCGCAGATTCGAGCAGTAAATAGACAGGTTGTATACCTAAACACTAACCAAACATGACTAATTTAAGAACAAAAGTCTTTATAAAACGAATTAGTAGCTGTCAGGCATCCCGTTTGTTTAACGACATATCAACTCCTCATGGGTCATTTAATGGGGAAATTAAATTTTCTTGGGACATTTGAAGTAACAAATATATGCACACACACACGCACACACACACACACACACACAAACACAAACACACACACACACACACACACACACACAGACACACACACACACACATATATATATGTATATATATATATATATATATATATGAAGAAAAATATATGGAAAAACAAACAAAAATCCTAATATGCAATTATGTCGGATTTATATCCATATATTTATATATATATATATATATATATATATATATATATATATATGTGTGTGTGTGTGTGTTATTCTGCTTTCACAATTGATAATATGGTAGATGATACTCAGATTTTGTGCATATACATATTTGTGTGGTCATAAATACTAGAGTTGGTAAGCTGTGTATATTATACTATAGTTGTGTTAATGTTATATTTTGGAATACAGTTTGATTTCTTTAAGAAATTGTAGGATATTATATGGATTAATGTCATGAAAGCGTTCTTTCAAGTTGATTGTTTGGCTTTGTTAAGCGGCATATCAAAACCTCTATGGGTTTATTTAATACCGAAATCTAAATATGAAGATGCTGTATCCTTAAAGAGGTTACAAACAGACAAAGGTGGAAATCGTGTGAAGGAACAGCAACATGCGCGTAGATGAAATGTTTATTGTAAAAAAAAAATGAATACACTACTGAAAGATGGGGGTAATTCCCGAAGCAACGATATCTACCAACCGCCCCACGCGGTCAGATGTGGCACAAGGCCGAATTTAATGTAGGGTATCCGACCCCGTTTGGCTCGGCCAAAAATTTCCCGTATAAAACGGGGTTGGGTAGCTGTTTCCCGAGATGAGACACTGCTCTTCGGCATAGCCTCGTCTGGGGATCCCCTCTGCTAGGAGGCAGAGGGTTTGACCAGCACAGCTGGAGACAAATCTCCAACTGCAGGATATCTACCGACTGCCCCACGTGGTCAGATGTGGCACAAGGCCGAATTTAATGTGGAGTACCTATACATAGTGAGCACAGGGTATACCTGAGAAATTAGTTGGAGATTCGTCTCCAGCTATGCTGGTCAAACTCTCTGCCTCCGGGCAGAGAGGATCCCCAGACGAGCTACTCGGCCCCGTTTTATACAGGGCATACGGGGAATTTTTGGCCGAGCCTACGGGCTCGGATACCCCACATTAAATTCGGCCTTGGGCTACATCTGACCGCGTGGGGCGGTTGGTAGATAACCTGCAGTTGGGGATTCATTGTTGAATTCACTTGACTCATTTCTAGCAGTTTACTACTACTTCTACGCGCCGCCGGCTAATCTTAAATGTGTTGTTCTTGTTCTAAGTATTATCGTTCATGAACAACTCTCGGTTGATTATTCTATTCAGTAACTTTTCCTAGGTTACAACCATTTCTATTTTCGTCTGCCGGCCTGAATGTTCGAGAAATCTTCTTAAAGAAAATTTGCACTCTCCAGTAGTAGTTAAAACATTGTCCCTCGCCACAGAGCGTGCTACTGTTTACATCCTAGTACGTCTTAACCAACTTGGCCTCGAAGAGCCGTTGGATAAGGCGAGATCAAATTTAGATGTAAATGATGCTGAAATGACGTTGCCTCCATTATATTCCTATCGAATCGTGAAGCGATTAGATTGTTCTTTAAGATTAGTATCATTTTTAAATTCTGTATTCCTTTCAAAATTCCTCTTAATTGTTAACATCCGATCATTTTTGTAAGGCCGATGGGTCTCTTCGAGCTTTCATAAAACAAAAGTTCACATCGCAAATGCAGGCAGAAATAAGTGTTTATTGTTCACTATGCATCAAGCGTGTTTATGTCAGCGAGAGAGTTGGAATAGAAATCGCCATGAAAAGATCCGTGATATCCTTCTCGTCGAAACGAGCCTACACGCTTCAAATATGCTATTGCCAGTTATGCTGTAGAAATTCTAAGAATAGAAACGCTCTCTACGCCATTTCCTTTTCAAACATATTCTTAAGTCAAGGATTTATATTCATTCTGACACTTGGCAACAAAAGGAAAACGAAAGTAAATTGCTGTTGATCACTCGTAGAAACTTTGTTTATTCACATAAATTCTTGTTTTCTAACTAGTTGTCACTGCAGATGATTAGCTCTCTGAGAAACAGAAATAGAAATATTCGTTCGAACACAGAGGTGAATTATCAAACTATATAATTGTTTTTAGCATACCTACGGACGATAATAGATATGTCCCATTCACATAAATACAGTAGTAGATACTGTATGTTGGTCTAGAGTTAAAGATGTGTCTCCAACTGTGCTGGTCAAACTCTCTGCCTCCGGACAGAGAGGATCCCCAGACGAGGCTATATCGAAAGGCAGAGTCTTTTCTCGAGAAAAAGCTACCCGTCCCCGATTTATACGGGGAATTTTTTGCCGAGCCTACGGGTTCGGATACCCCTGTCTTTCAGCAGTGTGTTCTTTTTGACAATAAACCTCTCCTCTTTCATCTACGCGCGTGTTGCTGTTCCTTTCACTTGAGTATCAGCTTTGTCTGTTTGTAACCTCTTTAAGGATACAACATCAATATATTTATATTTCAGCATTAAATATCCCTTCCTCTGCCCGGGGGCAGAGAGGGTCCCGAGACGAGTTTATGTCGAAGAGATGAGTCTCGTCTCAGGGAACAGCTACCCAACCCCGTTTTATACGGGGTCTATGGGGATTTTTTGGCCGAGTCTACGGGCTCGGATACCCCACATTAAATTCGGCCTTGTGCCACATCTGGCTGCGTGGGGAGGTTGGTAGATATCCTAGAATTGGAGATTCATTGTGGAATTCACTTGACTCACTTCTAGCAGTTGACTACTTCTTCCTTGCACAGCTGGCTGATCTTATATGTGTTGTTCTTGTCCTAAGTATTATCGTTCGTTACCAAACCTTGGTTGATTATTCTATTCAGTAACCGTCCCTAGGTTAAAACAATAATAGTTATCAATCTGTATTTATGCATTTCCTGAGCATTTATTTATATATTTCCTGTCCCATTTGTGGTAGAAAGAGAGACAAATCAACTTAAGTTTGTAAATCTATGAGTGATTATGTGCCTTGGTCGTTTTAATAAGCTATACAAATAAAACGTTTATCTGCATTTAGCCAAAATTAATTCCCGAGCAAAAATGGGCCGTTAAATTAATCAGTACCTTTTCTTCTATGTTTCTTAAGTTACAGTCTTATTCGTTCAAGCCATTTATGTTAGGCACGCAGATACCTTTGTCTGTTAAGTAATCGTCTCGTTTCAATTTGGTCTTGAAATAGGCTTTGTCGTCGCCGTCTTTGTCGTTCTGTTTAATCTTTTACTTCTGAGAGATATTTCCTTTTCACTGTTATATTAAACACATGATATTTTTAACATGAAAATATATTGAACAAAATGCGATTTGTATAATATCAGGAGTAATCAACGAATCCAAGATACCATTGAACATCTAAAGATAATATAAAGGGAACCGATTAATTAAATTAATTAGTTATGAATTCTTTATTAAATCTTATTACATTGCATCTCACTATGCTGCCGTTATTTTTGACGCCTCGTGTCTATTAGTATTACTAATAATTCACAATACTGGAGAATTTTACACTCACAGAACATATTGTAAGCAAGTGGCGCAGAAGGAAACATCGAGTGACTGACCAAACAAGTTTGTGTAAATTGATGACAGAATAAAGCGTGGAAGGGATATTAAATGACAAAGTATAAGAGATCCATGATAGCTGCATATAAAAGGGTTCATATTCATTGGCAGCTCTCTGTAGATGCTATTTCAGTGAAAGCCCGTCGATAAAAGATCTTGCAATTCCTGGAGTACTGAATGTATTTCTTGAATTAATTAGTCAGTTACTCGTCTACTTATCACAGAATCTGGATTTGTTAAATTGTTTCAAAGTAGACAGCATTCAGTCATTTATCTTATCGAAAACCTTTATCTCTTTATTGTTCCTACCGACTATTCAATATGGTTAACACTCAAAATGTACTTAAATAAATGCATAACACAAAAAAAAAATTAGCACTATTTACATTATTCGAACTATTGTCCTCATCTCTGTTGCCATATTTATCACAACGTTTCGGCCGTTGTACGCTCCGGCCTTCTTCAGGTGGTTGGAATGTCGAACAAAACCCTTTATTTCGCTCGCTGTGGTAACTGTTCTATTTCACGTGCCATATCTAATGGATGTCATCAGATTCCCTTCTCCAAGTTCTCCACCGCCTCAACCTGTACGATGTGTTCTCAAGTGGAAGTCAAATAACACAGTGGATAAAGGCGTTAGTTCGATCCAGTGACAAGACCCAGAGAGTGTGAGTTCAATATCTGGTTTTCTTCACGGATCGTCATCCGTAGTTGTATATCGCTATGAGCCCAACGCGAAAAGCCATGAATAATATTGAAGTTCGTGAGTTCAATACCCTGTTAAGGCGGTGGAGAACTTGTAGAGGGAAATTAACAGGAGATAACTGATAACTGACATCCATTAGATATGGCACGTGGAACTAGAACAGTCTACTCCAGGGAGCGAAAAAAAGGGTTCAGTTTGACATTCCAACCACCTGAAGAAGGCCGGAGCGTACAACGGCCGAAACGTTGTGATAAATATGGCAACAAAGACGAGGACAATAGTCTGAATAATGTTAATAGTGTGCATAATACTTCATCTCAAAAATATAGAAAGATACTAAAAAAAACTAGTTTTCTATATGCGTATATGCATTACCACCTGAAACACGGTGGTTAGATTGCGGAGAACGCGATGAGACAGCTGATGGTGATCCCGAAAGGATGATTTGAAAAGTGTAAGGGGTGCTGGAATATGTGAATTTCATACTGAGTAATTTGAAGTGAACAAATAGAAATAGCCCTTTTTATTCTTTAACGTGCCATATCCTTTCTGGACGTATGTGATTATGACTCTCCACAAGTTCCTTCTGCTGTTGTTCTTGATAATAATACTTGCGATCCTTCTTGGTAGTGTCTTCCTCTGCCCATTTAAACAAACTTGTCAGGTAGATTACTTGGTGCCTTCTCCATTTATAATCTACAACGTGCCCAGTGAGTGTTAAATTTCTCACGCCATCTTTCCTCTTTGTATACCTCACAATATTATATCCATCTCTAGGATTGTTACCAAACGATTGTTTTTCTTTAAATTCCAACCTGGCATACTGCGCTCAAGGTCGAAAAACTGCCCATGGGAAAGGCATGAACCATATAGGTTATATTGCAGAGTAGACTGGACTTCAGTCACTAGTCTTAAGTGATAACAAGTCCAAGAGAAGGAAAACTTTAAATTGCAAGCCCCTTGAAGAAGACAACGGAAAAACCTCCGTTCTATCTTTCGCAAGACAACATGCCAATTCACAGTAATAAAGAAAAGGAACCTGTGGAGACTCATGATCGTCTACATCCTGAAGAAAAAAAAGAATCCTTTTAACTTCCTCATTCGTTTATTGCACCGTATCTCGTTTCCTCAAGTCACTTTTTAAATCATTTCACCCCAAACAAAAGGACAAAAGAATATGTGGAAAAAAACGTTAATGAATAGAAAAGACAATAAATTTAGATTTTTATTTAAAAATAGACAAGTGATGACTATTAACGCTGAATTTAAATTTTTGATGATTGTAGTTGACATGAAAGCAATGAGCTTGGAGCCCAGGTGGACATCTTGCATTTACGTCTATGAAACAGCCTTCTTCTATAAATAACCCTCTACCTCTTGGGCCTTGTATTTGGTGAGCTAATAGATTTATAATTATTTTGTTTTCCGTATTTTTCAGGGTCTCTATCCAGAATCGCATGGAATTGTTCACGACACTTTTACAGATCCAAAGACTAAGAAGAAGTTTAATATAAATCACCCAGACTCTTTAAAAGAGAAACAATGGTGGAAAGGTGAACCGGTAAGTTAGTTCCTCGCATTCAAATGATATATCCTGATTCTTAGGGACGTATGCAGCTGTGGTGTACCTTGTGAAAGACAGCCTAATCAACAACTGATTGTTGTATGAAGTGATTCATACATTTCCCAAGTGAAAGTGCGATTTTAGTGACAGTAACGAACTCGAACTCCGCTCTCTGTTTTCTATTTCCGCTATCCACTACACCAACGCACATCGAACTGTCATATAGCACATTATTGTTCTTCAGGGGGTTGATTCTTCTGTTGATTTTTTTTTTTTTTTTTTGAATCCTTTCACCCAAACAAGTCAATAAAGCTACTAAGACAGAAGAATGAATGTTATTGGCAATGTTGATATTGGCTGTTCTCTTAATCTTATTGCCGGTTGAAATTTATATAAAGCTCCAACGAGCTCTGTCCTGCTCTATCCTGCCCTTCTCATCAGTAGCAAGAGACATCCCGCATCCCGATGATCTTCCATATAAAAAAAATACTACCCAGTCATCCGCTGAAGGAAGAACACTTCATTCCATTGAGTTAGTGTATTTGAATTAACTCTGCGGCAAATTTGGTAAGAAAATAACATATTTGTATTCTAACAAATAAAACTTACACTATTTTTATTTTGACACTTTGTAAACAAAATGAAAGTGAAAGTGAAAGTGGAATTAGTCTTGATCACTTGTAAAAACTTTGTTTAATCACATAAAATCTCGTTTCATAACAACTTGTCCCTGAAGAAAGTTACCTTATCTTAACAATAGAAATAGAAATCCTCGTTAATCCTCCTTGTAAATTATCAAGCCATATAATAGTTATCAATGTGTACTTATTTATTTATATATTTCCCGTGTGTTTATTTATATATTTCCTGTCCCAGTATGAGTTTGTTGTATCAAGGGAGGTAAATCAACTTAAGTTAGTAAATTTATGAGAGCTTACATCCCTTGTTTTAATAATCTATGCCAATAAGATATTAATCCGAATATAGAAAAAGTAATTCCGTAATAATTAATTCCGATGTAATTAATCAGTTCCTTTACACCTATGTGTCTTAGATTACAATCTTATGTGTTCAGGCATTTCATGTGAAGCACTCAGATACCTTTGTCTATTAAGTGATTGTCATGCTTCGACTTAGACTTGAAATAGAATTTGTCGCCATCTTAGTACATTAGATAAGAAAATAACGTGTTTGTATTTTAGAAGGTAAAATTATACAGTATTTACACTATTTATATTCGGACTATTGTCCTCATCTTTTTTGTTGCGATCATAAGGTTTCAGCCTTCCCTGTACGTGTAAATCTGGATAACCTTGAGGGAATTCTAAACTCTTTATTTAAAATAACATCTAGTTCTTATTTTAATTAGTGTAGTTCAGTTATTGCTCATATTCAGTTGTTTGTTTCCATTTTTTGCCAGACCCGGTGTCACTAAATTCACAAACAAACGTATTTAACCACTGGGCCATTGTCCATGTTGATAATTTTCTGTAGTAAACTTAGAGCCTTAAACTTAACCTAGCTGCTGATTAGATTGCAACTGTTGCTGCTGGCTATCATATTTTGACTGCTGCTGCTGCTTCTGTTTTGATTGCTGCCGTGGTTGAAGACTTGCGTCATTTTTCTTTATTCTTTATTATTTGCTCCCATTTTGTATTTTATTTTTTTAAATTAATCTAAGTTTTATCCTTTTATTCCTACAGATTTGGGTGACTTTAGGGCGTCAGAATAAAACAGCAGCAGCGATTGGTTGGCCAGGAACGGACGTGAATTTGTCAGGTAACAAAACGATTTTTCTTGTCTAAAAATCGACAGGACATATAACATCTTCATGTAAAATAAGGCGTTTTTACACTAAGTTCTTGCAATTTGCAATTTGAAAAACAAATAAGGAGATGAGCCAAGCGGTTATGAACAGTGACAAGAATAACAGCTACTGTTTTTAAAAAAAACTGTACTTGATTTTAGAATAAATATAGTATAATTTCATATAATAATTCTATGTCATCCTTGAGTTATGTAAAAAAAAATACCCTAACCCTTGTCCCAAAATAATGTTTTGTCATCCCTGGAAGAACAGAAATATATTAATTTTCAACCCTAGTATAAATACAAACATTATGGGCGGGGTTCATTTTTCTTCTTTTTTTTTTTTTTTTTTTTTTTTTTGTTTGTGTAAAGTCAACCGCATAAAAAATAAAAATAAAAATCGAGCCCTTCGGCTTTGAAAAAATTATCATAAATTTGCCTTAAACTGCGAATAAAAGTCAATTTAGATTTTCAAGAATAGCTTAGCGTTCGTTTGCTTTATGTTTCCGTTTTATTGTTTTGTTTTTTGTTGTATTTTTGGGGGGTGAAGGGACGGTGCAGACGAATAAATTGGTCTGCTAGATGGACTTTTACAACGTGCTATACTTACAGATTCTGCGTCAACAATTCTAAACGTGGAGTGCACGCTCCACAGAACTGAGTAGCAATTTGGAATTTTGGTAAGAAGAGCGAAAACAATTTCATGACTCGGAATTGAATTGTATTAAGTCTTAATCGATTCATTCCAATCTTCCAATACACACATACACACACACACACACACACACACACATATATATATATATATATATATATATATATATATATATATATATATATAATGTTTTTGATGCCGGGGTGGATATATAGATTGAAAAAATAAATAAGTCGGGAACAACTTCTCGAGATACAATGTTGGTGAAATAGTGGATTGACCATTTTAATCGCACGAAGAATTGGTTTAACATCTTCTTTGTGCCGTGTCTATTCAGGAAGTAGGCGATCATGGCTCTCCTTAACTTCCTGTCCTTTGTAGCTCTTTATATAGTTTGTCCTTTTGCTATTTCTCTTAATCCTTATAATGCCAACAATAAGATCTTCTTCAGAAAGGTTATGCATTGCTTTCCTCTTTCCTTCTTGCATCTAGTATATCCTGTGAGTGTCAAAGTTTCTAAGGTCTCTTTCCTCATTCGGTACCTTAAAAAGATTCAACGGTCTCTTTCTGATGTTAAACATAATCAGTCAGTTATGTGCCATGTGTGATATATACCTTTTGATACATGACTGACGAGGCATATTATTTCTCGCAGTAGTTTGCCATTTCTTTCTGCGGTAGACCAGTTGCCATCCAAGGCTATAGAACTCGGTCTGTCCTGCTATTTACCCATAGCGGGTGAGAGAAGAAGAGGACTCATACCTTTCCCAAGGCTGTTAGCACGTAAGTGAATGTAATAGACTCGACTGGAATTCGAACTCGGCGCCCTGATTACATCAACCCGAGCCGCTATCCATTACACCACCGTTAACATTTGTTTCCATTTGACAATTCATCTTCACTTTGCACTATTGCCCTTTGGAAAGGCATGAATTCAATTCTCCTTCGTCAACTATACGTAAATAGTTGGGTAGGGGTGACTCTAAAACTTTTAAAGAAAGTTCATCTTCTGTGTGAAGGAATCACAAAATCTAGATCAGTGATTCCGAGCGTAGGGTGAGCACCCTCTTTTTATGAATTTAAATGGTTGACTCATTGCTAAAGGATGGTGTCTGCTGTGTTCGGAATCACACAAGGTCTCGAAATGTGGATTGTTTTCGAAAAGATGAATTCGGCAAGAAGTTAGGAAATTCTTCCAAGGATCATGAATCTTTCACGAAGAAGCGTATTGAAAATATCGTCTAGAACTTCCCCAAAGGATAGCAACCTCTCTCTCTCTCTCTCTCTCTCTCTCTCTCTCTCTCTCTCTCTCACACACTGTGTGTGTGTGTGTGTGTTTTCCAGTTACGAGTCCATTTTTAAAACTGATCGTTTTGTGTCCATTTTGTTTAGTTCTTTTTTCGTAACAGATTTAATGTTTAGTAGTATAGAGCTTAGAAAAAATTCGCAGTGTGAAATAGGCAAGAATTAAGGCATGTAGCAACATCAGCACGGCAAAGGGCACTCCTTTAAAGGCAAGGAAGGGCAAAAATATTTTAAGTCAAGTGAAAGTGATTACTGTATGAGTCGTACGATTTTTTAATCAAGCACGGGCAACGCCGGGTCATGCTGCTAGACATGTATATGTCTTGCTTTCGTGAAGGCTTCTTTTGTGAATTCAGTTTTAAAAAATGGATATTAAGTTGATTTAGTATTGCTTGCAAGAAGGTCAGTTTAATTCTGATTCTCTTTAACTCAGTTAAAAAGCAGACTAACCCAAGCATGTGATCTTATAAGCTTGCGAAGGCTTACCCTGAACGTGTGTTTATATAAACAGAAAAGGTGTATAAATATATATTCTAATGTACGAAAGCAGTAAATGTGCTCATCATAAGAAGAATTCTTAAGTATATAACTACAAACGAATTCAAGAAAAGCTGTTCAATGTATCGTAGACTTACTTTCGTAGTCGTTAAAGCCAATCGCATAAGAGTTCGTACAGAGAATAGATTCTACTACACGACATTGTCTCGAAAGAAAACCTGTATGAACATTTTAAATCTCTACACAAGAACAATGAAACAGATCATTTTACCTTTAACTATACGAACATTTATTTCCTCCAATCTCGCATGACAAAAGCCTTGATAAACATTTGTAAGTCGGCTTATAGAAATATAAGCCCCATTAAGCCGTAACCACTGACTGTCTGAGCGTTCGATGACAATGGACTAA
>CAHIKZ030005558.1:810000-825000 GCA_903632075.3 Acanthosepion pharaonis
TACTAATAAGAAAGAAAGAATGGAAAAGATACTGATAAGAAAGAAAGAAAGAAAAAGAAAGAAAGAAAGAAAGAAAGAATGGAAAGGATACTGAGAGAAATGAATTAAAGTGTAAAGAAAAATAAAGAAACAAACCAGGAAAGAAAGAAAGCAAGAAGAAAGAAAGTGTTTCAGAAATTAATAAATATCGAAATTACTTTTCAAATTACGGTTTAATTTCTTTTCAGATTTGAAACCAACTGTTTTCAAGATGAACGCGAGGTGAGTTTATCTCTTTTGCTTTCGTTGTTATTTTTATTCCCGGTTAATCTGGCGTTCAAAACCAAACACTGAACGATCAATGCATGAACTGAAATATAGGCACTCAGTTCCAAGTGAGGCCGAGTCCAAGACGTACTTTGGTATAGACTACCCACAATGCACCATATATATATAAATAGTCTAGCAAAAACACAATATATATGACCTGAGGATTGCGTATCAAACAGACTATCACCGCTGGGTGTTGACTTCAATGTCCACTAATGTGATGCGGCTACAAATGGGCAATTTTAAATTGAAAGTTTCTGTTTTCAACGTCCCCTCTCCCTCATTTTAACTGCATCAACATGCTCATTTTTAAGTCCTAAAGGACGAAACGAGTCACTGAAAATTTTTTCAACATAAACCCTCAACGTCGGGTTCGACTTTTGTTCGATGAAGTCCAACATATGATTTGATTATAGTAGTGAATGGAACCATCCACATACAAGGTCCCCAAACGACCCTCCGCAGGTTTTGAATTCAGAGTTGTCCTTCTCCTAGACCAGTTGCCATCAAGGCTATAGAACCCAGTCTGCTATTTACCCTAGCTGGAGGAGAATAGGATTATATATATATATATATATATATATATATATATATATATATGTGTGTGTGTGTGTGTGTGTGTGTGTGTGTGTGTGTGTGTGTGTGTGTGTGTGTGTTTAAACCTAAACCTACAGGTTTCACCTAAGCGATCGTCAGGGAAGCCGGCCTTTACCTTTTTTTCTTTTTAACGATCCATTTAGGTGAAATGTTGGTAGGAAGGTTTGTCTAGGTCTGCTGAAGATGGTTTTACTCCCTATCGGTTTTCTTTGGACTAGACCATGCTAACGATTCCAGCTAACGTACATGTTCTTGGTTCTTTCGATTTTTCAAGACACCGAAGGTTTTTTAACAGTTAATTTCTTATACTTATAAGAAGATTATAATTAATACATATTCAGATTTTTATTTGTTTTTCCATATTTTTTAGAACTTTCATATGGACATAAGAGCCCAACTAATCAAACAGATATGAAATATATATAGTTATAATGTTACATATATTTTATATCTATATATATATACATATATATATATATATATATATGTGTGTGTGTGTGTGTGTGTGTGTGTGTGTGTGTGTGTGTGCGTGTGGGTGTTAGCATAACTGTAAAAATACCAACGAGCGATATGCGGTTGTTAAATAGGTAAATTGAACTTATTTTTTCCAAGCTGGTCTCCTTTTGACCAAATTGGTAACCACACGCGTCAACTGTAGGAGAAGTTTCGCATTTCGAAAAACGAATGTTGTATTCCTGTTGGAAGACCTTTTTCTTTACTAGGATTTCTCGATCTGGGTCAGTTATTTTATTGCTTAGTAATTGACTGATTTCTTTGTGATACTAATATACTTTTACACTAAAACACATTGCCTTTACTAATTAACCCATAGCAGAAGGAGAAGAGACGAATTCATACCTCTCCCAATGGTATTTACGCATAAGTGAATATATGCAACTCGGCAATATCTCCGATTAATAATTCCGATCCATTATGCATTATACCACCTACTGACAGATTTTGTACCCCACCTCTGTTAGGTAGGGTCAAGCCTGAGAAGGATAGTATGGAGAATAAGTTGTTGCCCATGAAGCATGTCCCCCAAGGAACAGAAATTTGGCCATCGCAGGAGCTGCCAGAACGAGGTTGAAATCAGTGACAAACTGCCTTAGGGGCTCCAACATCACCCGCACATCCAAGCATATAGCACTTGGTATTCCTAAGCGTCACCCATCAACGTACTGACCAGGCTCGACGTTGCTTAATTTAGGAACCGGTGTTACAACGTGATGTGCTCGTAAGTAATTTTATTGTTTAAGAAAATAAAATTTTAAAAAATTGCATTTCAAACACATGCACCCATTAAAAATAACGTTCATATAGATAGATATGGCTTTTGCCCTAAAGTTGGTAGCCTATGCTACAGTTAGACCTCTTTAATCCGGCATCCTTGGGGTCATGCCTGGGCTGAACCATGAAATATGCCGGAATAAACCCTGTAAAAAAACATGTCTGCTCTTCCTGCTCTCTTGGATGGCATTCAGAAAATATGCAGCTATATACGAGAAATGAGCAAGATGGTATCACCAAAACACGCTGCTGATGTCGGCTGCTGCATATAGTTGAAAACAAAAATGTGGCACTGCCTTCAACGAATTTTTTTTTTTTAAAGTACCGGATGATAGCTGTTACCATAACATGGATGTGTGACCGTATTATGAAATCTAATGCTTGCAAAATATACTTTAACGTCACATATCTATAATCACAAAAAAAAGATTTCCTCTGTTATTCTTTAATTAGAAGTATTTCCTGCAATATCCAATACCAGTAATGACAAACGCTATCACCATCGCGATTGCGAAACTAATGGCTATTTGAATCAACTGTATTCACACTGGAGAGAGAAATAGAAGATACGGATTGATAACAAATTCCTTGATGCTTACGATGTTTATTGAGTGATCTGGAGGAACAAGTTATATAAATGTTTTTGTTGTCAAACGCGTGGAATATACGAGAAATGGCCCCGGGTTGGAAATCCCGTGGCTACTTCTCGTATTTCTATTTTCCGTAATGACAGAGCTGAATACCGCGGTGAAGATCTTGGAGTTGTCATTGTTGATTAAAGATTTTGCCGGCGGTATTTATAATAAGATCCGAAACTAGCAGGCATTAATTGCCGGCATTATTTCCTAATGGGGGTATCAGTGACTGTCATTCTAAAAGCAGATAATCAAATTGATATTTGAAAACAAAAACGCTTTTCTCACGCGTGTCTCGTGAGAAACCAGTTAAATTATTAATGCTGATTGTTGCATTAAAAAGACTAGTTTGAATGGAACGATGCCAGGCGTATAAAACGTCGGGTATTGCAAATGGCGGCGTTAACTTAGCTAATTAGTTAGTTCTTCTTCTTCTTCTTCCTCTTCTTCTTCTTCTTCTTCTTCTTCTTCTTCTTCTTCGCATTCTTAGCATTATTCTTCACATTCTTATTCTACGTGTTCTTATTCTTCGCATTTATCTTCAGATTCTTCTTCTTCGTATTCTTCTTAGCATTCTTCTTCTTCTTCGTAATCTTCTTCTTCTTCTTCTTCTTCTTCTTCTCATTCCCCTTCGTATTCATCTTCTTCTTTTAACTATTCTTCGTCTTCTCCGTATTCTTCTTCGTGTTATTCTTACCCTTCTTCATTTTCTCCAAGATTTTCAATAGATGAGATTTCATTTTCATTTTAACGCTGGATTGAAGCCGGTTCCGCAATTGTAAAACGATTCCCAAGAATCTCATAATTCCAGCAAAGACGGATAATGACTTTCCGTTCTCACCTGCAACGCATTTCCAAAACAGCGAAACTCCTGCCGATTCTGAAAAGCACCGAAATGGCTAATCTTGTATCGTTTAAACAGATGGAATCACAAATTTACATGAATTGTATGCTTGCTTCTTTTTTTATTATTATTCCAACGAAATGTTTATTTCAATTTTAAAAAAAACACGTAATACATTAAAACAGCAATTATTTCTTTTTAATAATAATTTCCTATCTAAGGTATTTTTTTTCATTTTATCAGTTACTCGTTCTATCTGACTCTTTAAATTATTTGTGAAATTAGAGAGCCGATTTCGAATCCCAGTTGAGTTTGTTACGTTCACTTATGCGCAAATACCCGTGGAAAAGATATGAATCCATCCCCTCCCCATTATGGGTTAAATAGTAGGACGTTTATCTAGGAAAATTACTGGATCTAAAAAAAATTGTTAATGCAATGTTCACTCTGCAAAGAAAAAATATTTTTCTTCCCATACAAATTATGTTTTAGCTTTAAATAAGCCACAAAGTGTTGATAAACCGTCAAACCCACAACTTTTAACTATTTGAACTCAGATATGAAATGTTTAAATCATAAAATTGGGTTGAAATTATAACTGGGGGGTGCGAACGAATGGAATAAACGATTTAGCAGCGAAGAAAATAAATCAGGCGATGAAATACTGGCTGTGAAAATTGATGTCTCCTTCGAACTAATGATTACACTCACTTGAAAAATTAATGACCTAGGGTACGGTGGGGTAATCTGGATCATTTTGGGTTTGTTTTTCAATTTGAGTTATAATAACTTTCAAACGGGAAGGAGCAAGGATTGCAAATCTTATTGATAGTTGCAAATGAGGCTTTTCAGGCACGTCAAAGTGTACAAAATAACTTCCCTTCCAAATGGTGGACCATTCCACAACAACTACTTTTGTCATAGTTTCAAGACTATAGGTGGGTTAATTTTGGTCGGTTAAGAAAACACTCAATTACAAGCTATGTGAAAACTCCTGAATGGAACTGGTTACTATCAACAATAATAACACAAACAATCTGTAAATATCTATGGGAGCATTTCCATGACTGTTTCTAGATACACATTTAGGTCACGCATAATTGTCACATATATCACAGACTAGGAGTAGAGCCCGGCGTTGCCCGAGGATGCAGCAGTAAGAGATAGATCAAGTATCGACCATCATAAAGACTGAAAGATAAAATTGACAAAGATTATTGTTTAAGGTTGACGGACACGCATATCTTAATTAGTTTTTTTTTGTTTTTTTTTACGAATTGGTCAAACCCAAACTCAAACGAAAACATTGTTTTCAATCGTTATGAGTCTCTACCGATTGAATAGAATTTTATTATAAACAATTGTCTTGTAAATGGAATTTTTAAAGCATTCTGAATGTAAAAATAAAGAAAAAAGTGTGCAAGACAATAAGAGAAACACTACCTGCCAAAAAAAAGTGAAGTTTTGTTGAAATCGGTTGAAAAATGTAGGAAATCCGATCCCATATAAAAACGAACACACACACACACAAACAACCTGGGTTTTTATAAGTATAACTCGATATGAGTTGTCCCCCTTTCATTCTGGCGACAGAATCGTGTTTTATCGTGTTTTCAAATTGATTTCGTGCAAAAACAATTGTGTTTTTCCAATTTTTGGCGCTGTCAGAACCACCGCAAGGTAGTTTTACGTAGTCCTGTGAAGTTTTGTTGAAATCGGTTGAAAAATGTAGGAAATCCGATCCAATATATAAACGAACAGACACACACACACAATCTGCATTTTATAGTAAGTAAGATTAGCCATGTCCCTTTCCGCGTATAAGTTCTCCACAGTTTCCTACCCAAAAAAGCTGTGTCATCCCCATCTTCATTGCCTTCCTGCTCTTCACATTGACCTTCATTTTTACATGGCACCAACCTAAGTCTTACGAGACATTGCTTTCTGCTTTGCCTCTCTTGTTTCCGTTTCTGCTTGTAGCCTTCACAAGACAGCTGGAGTTGTTAGTAATTCTCCCTCGTTTGCGTTTCTTCTGAGCAATTTCGAGTCGACAGAACCTCGTAGGACATGTCGAAACATTCACCAAGAGTTTCTTGGTTAAGATTTTCCGCACGGACTTTGGTGAGGATTTTCGGTTTTTCTAATCGAATACAACCTCCCCAGGATTATCTAAATAAGATCATCCAATCCTTGACACGGGAATTGTCCTTGAATGCTGTTTTCTTTTCATGCTGTCTAGATAAATCATTATCATCAGCTTTATTTCTTCAGTTCCGCAAGGCCAGGCTAGAGCAGAGCGCTTTTCTAGAGCAACGACTACGAGCTCCACCTTTTGGTCTATCAACACCCGCATTCTACAAGCTTTAACTGGCTTCTTGGAGACCCGACGTCACAATGATTCTCTGCTAATACCAAAACTCTTTGCAATATTATGTATACTTGCACTATCATTCTGGACCTTGTTGATTGCGGCTTGCAGCGCCATCTGGAGTATACGATTCAGTTTTGCATTTGTATGTCCGAGGCATTCTAAAATAGAAAAAAGGGACCTGTATCATCAACTGTGCAACATTTTCTGGTTTAACAATCCACAATTAATCTCAAATCACTAAATTTCATTCAACTGATATGATTTATAGATACATCTGAGGTTAAACATGCACTAGTTGACACCATTCCTTAAATAGCAACGTGACCCAATTTACCCTACCAGACCAAATTTACAGTTTTTCCATTTCACCCAATACTAATCAACTGCTTGTACGCTCCGGCCTTCTTCAGGTGATTGGAATGTCGAACTTAAACCTTTATTTCGCTCACTTGGGTAAACTGTTCTAGTTCCGCCTGACATGTCTAATGGATTGCAGTTATCAGTTATCTCCTGTTAATTCCCCTCTCCAAGTTCTCCACTGCCTTAACCGGGTATTGAACTCACACTCTTTGGGTCCTTTCACTGGATCTAACCAACGCCTTTATCCACTGTGCTATGTGTCCTTGAGGACAGTCTACCCCAGTAAGCGAAATAAATGTTTCAGTTCGACATTCCAACCACCTGAAGAAGGCCGGAACGTACAATGGCCGAAACGTTGTAATAAATATGGCGACAAAGATGAGTACAATAGTCCGAATAATGTAAATAGTGTACATAATACCTCATCTTAGAAATATAGACAGATACTGAAAGGCTGAAACGTTGTAATAAATATGGCGACAAAGATAAGGACAATAGTCCGAATAATGTAAATAATGTACATAATACCTCATCTCAGAAATATAAACAGACACCTATTTCTTGGCGCAGGAACTCACTTATACGGTTTTTTTTTTTTAATATCTATAGCCAAAATACACTCTTGGAACCAATTCAGCAGATCTTCAACTGGCTGGAGAAATCTTCGAACCAACGGCCAAATCTCATCCTGTGGTACATTGATTATGCCGTAAAAGCAATGCAAAAGTTTGGGCCGAACAGTCCACTCGTAAGTATGTTTGATGTTTCTTCCATAGCCTCTTAGAAAAATAACATTGATTTAATTGTCCAAGGCGAAAGAATTCAAACCTGTCATGTGACTACCTCATCCACCAAGCAGGTAAACAAACGTTCTTTTAATAAAGTATATTTTACTCGTTTGGGTTTGATTTGTTTGTTTATCGGCATATCGATTGCTTATGGGTCATTTAATGCTGAAATGTAATTTTCTTGGTAGCATTAGTAATTTCATTTACAAAAATGTCTCGCTGGTAACTTCTTTTTTCAAAAAAGTATCACTGTTATTTTTACTATGAAAATGTAATTTTATACATTCATAGTGTTTCGACCAGAGTTTGTGGGGTTAACTATTTAAAAATATTTAGGATCCGAACAGGTACTAGGGTTAGGATGACCTGAGAACAACAGTTAATAAAGTTAAAGCTCCTCAAAGTCTCCTGATCATAGGCCTTGCTGCCCGTTGTAGTTTATCGTCATACCAGGACAATGTTTTTTCCTTTTATCGTTTTTTTTTTATTTTTATTTTTATATGTAATATTCCTATATTTGGTCGTAATGGCATATGATAAGCTTCGGAAATATGGTGCTTGTCCAAATAATTGTAACAAGACTGTGTTACGCACGTTTTGCAAATGAGAAGTGTTCGTTTGCCAACTTCTAAAATCATTCAAAACTTGCGTTTTTATTTGAGCTCAAACTCCTGGAGGAAATACGCGATTTCGTGATTATGAACCAAATCTGGTACAAGGTCACCATTATGGAGCGATTTGATCATTGAACTGAGCATCTTGCTAACGAACAGGATGAGTCAGGTATGCTCTTAGAAAAACGAAATGAAAACAAAAATGGACTACTGCTCATAGTTTCATTCCTTGATAGGTTCCAAAAGCCTCCGTGCGGCCTTGTGAGTCATGAATTATTTTCCACTATACAACCCCTTTCCCACAGACGAAATGTCGCAAGCCTATCACTACTATATCGCTATTTTCACGACAAATCTTCTGGCTAGCTATATTTATTAGTTCTTCCTGTTCAGACCTTCACAGCTAATATCTGTTGTGTCACGTACATTGGGATAAATAACAGTCATTCTCTTCATAATCCGTTAATAAGAAGGAAGTCCCATTCAGATAAATTCTTCCCAAGAACTGTTATCTTGTGGAACGGACATCCGAGTAGACGGTCCCTCGTTCGTTCCACTATTCACCTCTTCAAGTCTTTGGTCAGTTGCTATTTATCCTACATATCCTCATCATAAAGAAAGACAATTATTTTCACTTGTCATTAAATAATGTAATCTGCTTTATATATTAATGGAATCTTTCAGTAAATAAATAGCTTAGCAATTAATTTGAATGGAGGAACAAGATAGAAGTTCATATCTACCATAATTATGCACGGATAATACGCACTTGTACATAATATGCACACCTAACTTTGAGCTACAAAATTCTGAAAAAATACTTGTCTTTGTGGCACCTCCATTTTGTGTTCTAGATTAAGGTCATAAATCACTTGCCCTCTTTTGATGATTCCCATAATTTAAGTTTTATTTATATTCAAATTTATAAATAACACATACTAGAAAAATCATTTATACTTAAGCTGCCAATTAGTAATCAAAGAACTTGGTTAAGTCAGTTTATTTCAATCAAAGCAACTTTTAAATCTATTAAGAAAGCATGAAGAATTTTTATAACATAAAATCTATGATCATGATGAATTGAATAATGAAATTAAGTCTAATAAAAAAAGTATATACCAGTGCTTGATTTGGAATGGTATGGAACCTGGAGCCAGTATAACAAGATACTATGCATCGGGGGTCCAAACTGGCTTGTAACATTCAATACATCTAAAACCAAGCTACTAATGTTTCATCATCATTGAACATACCTTGAATTTTTGCCTATCATGGTGAACAATTATACTCTCAAGAAGGCACCTTGCTTTGAATGTCTATTGGGACATGAGTTCACCCCCTGACTTCAAGTGGAATACATATAAACAATCCGTCACTAAAATATGGTAAATGGTTGGTTCTTTGTATATATTATGTCTTTAAATTCCTTGAGGAACATAAGGTCGTAAGATATCGTTGCGGTTTCTGTAACAAGCCAAGTGAGTAGATTGTTCGCCCACTGCACAACCAGGAGGATTAGGTTTTGAAGGATCAGAGTTGTCCTCCTTCTAGACCAGTTGCTGCTATAGAACTCTGTCTATTCTGCTATTTACCCATATATATATATATATATATGTTTATTGTTGAGGGGCACCTCGAGGAAGTGTAATGGTTACCGAGCTTGTCTCGCTAGAACAATTACGACTGGATAGTGCCCCATACTTTCGGCCCTGTGCCACATCTGAGCTACGCTTGGAAAATCACTATAGTGTTGGGATAGCGTCCCCTAGGAACAATTTAGAGCATTAAGATATTGAGGAGGAGCTAACTCCAACAAACCGTTATATTTCGCCGAAATTCACATCATCTGCACGTCTTAACTCCTTCCCTTACGTTCATATGACAGCCTCATTCAGTCACGCTCTAGCTTGAGCGGCTCTTGGGTTTTGTACTGTGTGAAGAATTTTTTTAAATTCAATTGTGCTTCATTTCACTGTGTTTCCATTCCGCTTCCAATGGAAAGAAACCCGGCATTACTTTCGGATCGACCCTATTCGAATTATCCACCGGTCAATATCTGTATGATTCGTTCATCTTGATAAAATGCGAAGATCGCCCATCCTGAATCAAATTCAATAGTCTTTTTCGAACTGAACAATCCCATCTGCTTTCAAGATACATAATTGACAGTACCGCTGTCAGACGCACTTAACTTGTTCAACAAAGGCCCCTCCTATTTCGGTGAACAGACGGCCAAGTACCATTTCGACACACGTTCATGAAAGTCCGTGCTGAAAAGTCCGTGGCCCGGGTAAGAAATCTTTCCGAGATGAAAGAACCTTCCGATATTAGGTCACTGGGTTATATTTTTGGAAAGAGGTTGAATCGACAACTTTCCAACGACTCTTTGTATGCATGCTCGTTAAAATACTTATCTCGCACGTTATCTTCCTGGAAATAATGGAAATAGACAGTGATGGATAGCAAGGCAACAACCCTATGACTTTTACCACTATGAAAAGTGTTAGCCTACAAGCCCGACCACTATCACCCTTCTACTGCCTTATTACACTATCCAGAAGTGTATGAAATCGATAAAATTATTAGAGCTTCGAAGGCGACGTATGACAGTGTATTGAACGATTCGATTTAGAGAATTTTCAGTCGAGTTAGGTGATCATCTACGAAATTGTACGAGATTAGTTCGGAAGTACAATGTGACTGATTACGTGTGAAGCACAAGAATAAATCAAGTACAACTGAGGCCAGATATTTCTAACGGCAATATATTGACTAAATCAGTATTGAGAATGAATGACAATTAAACATTTAATGCAACCTAAGAGTAATGATGATTTATGTCATACCTATTTAATCCACAGCCTGAGGAGAACATGAGTATTTGCACGTAAATAAATTTAACAAACTGCTGTCTCCGATTTCTCATTCCGAGCCACTATCAATTACACCAGCAGTACATACACCTGTTAAATAATATGGTATTCTTAACAAAGGGTACGCTAACACTGTCAGGCAGGGTACGCTGGAAGAAAATCGTATCTCTGTTCTAGAGTATGCTAAGCTTCGAAGGCGACGTATGACAGTGTATTGAACGATTCGATTTAGAGAATTTTCAGTCGACATAGGTGATCATCTACGAAATTGTACGAGAATAGTTCGGAAGTACATAACAATGTGACTGATTATGTGTGAAGCACAAGGATAAATCAAGTACAACTGAGGCCAGATATTTCTAACGGCAATATATTGACTAAATCAGTATTGAGAATGAGTGACTTAATTAAACATTTAATGGCAACCTAAGTGGCGGATATGAAATTTGAGAACTCATGATATGATGAAGAATTTGCTGATAAGAACATCAAGCATCACTTCAATATAGGAAAACATTTTTAAGATCCCAGAAAACTCCAGCACCATCTTCGGGTTTCCGGGCCCGGGTACGATCTACTTCCCTCACCTCAACACTCAAAGACCCCAATTATATGCAATGACTAAAATACAAGACAACGGATCTAAATATAAGCAGCCTGTAATTGAACATGGTGAAGAATAGTCAACAACCAACCCTCAGTGACCTTAGACAACCCCGGTGAAATTCCCAGGCACATCAGTATATCTCTTTCTACCCCAGCCAAATCTTTCTGGGTTGCATTTTAGTAGACACATACCTCGCACCTAAAAAGCTTATCTTATTTAAACTCATCTGCCTTCAATATGTACTCAGTGCGTTAAACACAACTGATTTGATTTTTACGGCTTATCAACTCTTTGTGGGTTATTTAAAGTTAGAAGAATTTTTTTTAGATTGTAAGAACATTTTGTTTTATTTTTACAAGTGAATATCGCATTAACATTTTTTAGAGTAATGATGCTTTATGTCATACCTATTAAATCCACAGCCTGAGGAGGAGATGAGTATTTTCACGTAAATAAATTTAACGAACTGCTGTCTCCGATTTCTCATTCCGAGCCACTATCAATTACACCAGCAGTACATACACCTGTTAAATAATATGGTATTCTTAACAAAGGGTACGCTAACACTGTCAGGCAGGGTACGCTGGAAGAAAATCGTATCTCTGTTCTAGAGTAAGCTAAGCTTATTAAATGGATGCAAAAGTCTGGTCAGTGGATTAGACAGTTGTCTATTCTCTAGGAATGGTCGCTGTTCGAGTTTCGATAAAAGCCGATATTCCTTTCCTCCTAAAAATTTAGATTTGCGCCGAATTTAAGATAATCTTAGTAAATATAAAAAATATAATCCGGGTTCTTGTTTTCTCTCTCTCTCTCTCTCTCTCTCTCTCTCTCTATCTATCTATCTATCTATCTATCTCTATCTCCTTCTCTCTCTCTCGCTTTCTCTTTCTATCTATCTATCTATCTATCTATCTATCTCTATCTCCTTCTCTCTCTCTCGCTTTCTCTTTCTATCTATCTATCTATCTATATATATATATATATATATATATATCTCTCTCTCTCTCTCTCTCTCTCTCTCTCTCTCTCTCTCTCTTATTTTCTGTGGGGGTGCGGGGAATAATCACATTAAATAAGAGACAGGTTTTGCATCATGCAGAGAGATAATAACACGCCCAAGTAAAATGGCCGAGTGACAAACGTATATTAAAATTAAAAAAGAAAAAAAGATCTAGTCTTTCCCAAATCGAGCTTATCTCACCGACTTCGTAAAGAATCTCACAAGTAAAATCATTCATATAAAAAATGATGAGAGAAAACCGATTGAGTTCGACGTCTCTGTAAAAAAAAAAAAAAAAGTTGTGTCACTGTACCCATGCCTGTGCGTGTTCACCAACATTTGTGTGTGTGTCGTCTGCGCATGCACGTGCACATGCACGAGTGGCTGACACTTCTCGCACGGCAACGATGAAAACTGAGATCAGATCGGATTCAGAGACGCGACAGAAGAGAATCTATTGATTATTGTCTAAATGTGGTATCATCAATTGCAATAATGTTTAAGACATTAATGATGATTATGATGGCGGTGGTTGTGGTGGTGGCAGCGAAAGGATTCGTAATGATAGCAATGTTGGTTGCTACAGCGTTTACGCCACGTTTTGTTCACCTGTTTTTCTTGCCTATACTCATATGCAGTGCAATATGCATCGAACCCGAAAACTGCCGTCTGCTAATTCCCGTCTAACACAATACTCTATAAATTGTTTCCTACCCGACCCTGTGGAATCAGAAAGTTATAATTGATAATCTACCGTTTGTAAGGCTCCAACCGATCTCGCTCTCCTCCCAACCTTACATTGACATACACTTGTGTAGTTCTTCTTCTTCTTCTTCTTCTTCTTCTTCTTCTTCTTCTTCTTCTTCTTCTTCTACTCCTTCTTCTTCGTCTTCTGCTTCTTCTTCTTCGTCTTCTTCTTCGTTTCTTCTTCTTCGTCTTCTTCTTCTTCTTCTTCTTCTTCTTCGTCTCCTTCTTCTTCTCCTTCTTCTTCTTCGTCTTCTTCTTCTTCGTCTTTTTCTTCTTCTTCTTCTTCTTCTTCTTCTTCTTCGTCTTCTTCTTCTTCTTCTTCTTTGTATCGTGCCCCTTCAGGACTTGGTTCATAATGGCTCTAGACATCTTTCTGGCGTTTGTAACACTCTTCAACGTTTGTCCTCACACTGACCCACCTACTATCTGCTGTGCATCACATTTGCATAAACTCGCTCGGTAGCTTACCCGCTGTTTCCCTCCACACACATTGCCTTCAGTATCTCTTGTGAGTGTTCAATTCTCCAAGCCCTCCTCTATCGTTGTTGGTCCCAGAAATTTCAACTGTCTCTTTCTGATTGTAAGTATATTTTGTGACGTCAACGAACACTCGTTGCCACTTTTGTGATGTCAACAAATACACGTTGTCACTTTCGTAATGCTCGTTGTAGTAGAGACTTTGTAATCACAGATACAACTACAGTAATGTCATTGAACAATACTGGTGTCAGACGCCTTCGAATATCACTCGCACTTAAAGTACTTGCTCGATAATACTCGCTTGGATAGTGCCATGGGTCCTTACCTATAACTACAGAATGAACTCTTCCTAACACTATGTATACTACACCTCTCAAGAGAGAGGGCCGAATCGAGTCGAGCCGATAGTAGTTCACTCCAAACCAGACTGACAGTCATACTAACACCTTCCACATCTTGTATTATTATTTCGTGTAATATACCTTTGTTGTTTCTACTCTTGTGTTCGTGTTGTTCTTCCTTGGTCCTAACCTGGACCATAACAAATAGTAATCCGTATAGTGATCCGAATAAAGAAATAGCATAGTGAATAAAGTAAAGAATAGCGCTCCGTATAGTATAAAAAGAGAAGAAATGGAGATCCGAATAATAATAGAGGATAGACTAGAAATGCAGATCAATTAGACACACGCTTCCTCCCATATATGCGGTTCCTCTATGGTCACGTGATCCACTTAATTCAATAATGGGATCGCCTGTGTTTGCTCACTGGCGATTTATGTTCAAACTCAAGTGTCGGCAGCAGCACTTTATTCCTAAATAACAGTATAAATGTCCTTTTACTTCCCATTGCCCTTAAAGCTTCCTATTTATGTCGATGGTATTCTGTCGATGGTATTCTCAGCATCCTTCTGTAGAACCCCATCTCTGCTGTCTCAGATCCAGACTTCAGCAATCGTTATGCATTTAATGCCATATAGGAGGATTGAGGTAGCAGCGTATCGCTCTTTTGTTTGTTTCTAATCAAAATTTTATTTTCTTAATATTTTGCTTAGCTTTTGGAATGTCTCTTTCGATATTCCAGTGCACTTTTTTGTTACCTTAAAACTTCCTCTTTGCTCACACTGTCTGCACATCTATCTATCTATCTATCTATCTATCTATCTATCTATCTATCTATATATATATATATATATATATATATATTGAAATTTTATTTAAGTTTCCACATGTCCTCCATCATTGGCAATACAAAGGGTAATACGCCGGAAAAAAGAAAATATTTTTTTACTTATCTAAAAATTGTCGCAAATTATTCAATAACTATACATAAAACTAGGTACATTAAACTTTATAACATTTTTTATAGATTATTTCTATCACAAATACAAATAAAGTTATAAATTTTTTAAAGTGCACACGAACTTTATGGACACTCTGTATATATGTATATATATATATATATGTGTGTGTGTGTGTGTGTGT
>CAHIKZ030005558.1:827500-992500 GCA_903632075.3 Acanthosepion pharaonis
CTCTTTTGCTCACGGACGGTGCCCAAGTGACCCTACTATACTGTGTAGTGGACAAAATCTAAAACAAAACGCATGCGAAAAATTCAAAATATAAGATGACGACAATTTACCCATCGCATCCTTTATATATATATATATATGTTTGAAATAACAATTCTTTCATTGTCGTTGTTTTGCTACTGCTGATGTCAACTACTTACCTATTTACCTACGTTCCTTTCTTTCTTTTTTCGTTACATTTTTTTTTGTTGTTGTTGTTATCCTTTGTTTATCTGTTTCGTCTTATTTCCTAACTGGCAGACTCAACCCAGAACATTTCAATAAAGCAAGTAGACACGTATACGCAACCACACGTAGAAACCTCCGTTTACTGGTCGTCAAAGAGAAGCTCTCTTCAAAAGACCGCCTCTCGACTCTACTCCCCTTTTTCTGTCTCTATATATGTATCTCTCTCTCCCTCTCAGCCTACTCTCTATATATTTCACTTTCTTACTCTTTTTTTTCTTCTCTTCTCTCTCCCCCCCCCCACATTTCCCAGACTATTCTGAAATATAAGCCACACACACGCATCACTTTTTCATCTTTATCTACAAGAAATGAATTCACTCAAAGGAACAATCCTATTATCTATTTTATATTATTCCTAAGAGATTTAGAGGGTTTTTTTTATATGATTCATACTTTGCGCGTTCACCGTGGCGTAGTGGTTAGCAACATTGCCTCGGATAGCAATTCAAAATATAGTGGTTTCAGGTCTCGAGAGATCTCCACTAATTTGACCTTGTGCCAAAGAAAGTTACGCTTAATAATTAACTCTACGGCCATAGGATGCGCAGGGAGCCTTGTCGAAAGGGATAAACCTTCTCTATAGCTATAAGTTTAAAAGAAGCATAGACTGAACTCTTTAGCCTTGTGTAGCAGCCAGTCTAGGAGGAAGATTTCTCCAAATTCAACACCGTGGAAAAGGTACGTAATGGAATTCACAGTTAATAATAATAATAATAATAATAATAATAATAATAAACACATATTTTAGATTGGTGGCAGCACTGTCCTCCCATCTGCCTGCCGAAACACGATGGTCCTCTACGACATGCGGCGAGCGGTAAAGGGTTACAGCCAAAGCAGACATGCGGCGAGGGAGCGAACCAAGTGGTTTGTCCGGGAGGAGAGTATCCGAACAACCGTCCCTAGGGACCAACCTCGCGAGAGGAAGCGGCGACTACCGAAAACATGTCGGCTAAGGCGAAAACGACGACGACAGCGACGGCGGTGTAAACGGCTAAGACGGCAGGGGGCTGCAGAAGAACGCAGTAGGAAGGAAACAAATAACGAGCCATCGTCGAAAGTTGATGCAACTGCAAGAGAAAGCAATGACTACACACGCGGCAGCGAAAGCTCTAGGCCTAGGCCACCGTTTGGCGTAAACTAGCCGTACACGCGACGCTAACCGAACAAGCTGGAACATTTTTTCTTTTTTTTTCTTTTTTTCTCAGTGGAAAATATCATGATGCCATTTTTAAGCTTAGGTCTCTGGGCGGGACCCGGAATGAAATGTGTACGCACTAGAAATCAGCGGAAATTAAATAATAATTATAATAATCGACACTCATAGAAGAAGAAAACACTGTTCGTTGTGCATCAACATGAGTCAAATTAATTCTATCACAAATTCAAAGAGAAATGTACCAATTGCCCAGCGGAGAAATCAAATAAAAGATTCAATGGACACATGTATGATATTAGAGACAACAATTTGACATCAACAGAGCTTACAGAATATTTTCTTACAGATGGCTGTAATTTCGACAAACATTTTAAGATGTCCATTCTTAAAAAATATTAAGAATCTATGCACCTTTCAACCATCCGCCTTTTGATAGGTCTTTTTTTTAAACCTTCTGTGGTGTCTAGCATATTAGCCTTATCTCTCCTATGCGCCGTACACCTTCAAGGCGTTCGCGATCAAGGCTCTCCACAATTTCTTGTCCCTTGTAGCTCCTAATAAGGTTTGTTTTTTTACTGTCTCTCCTAATCTTTGTTGTGTCAGCCATTTACACAAATTCGCTAGATATGTTACTCGCAGCTTTCCACTGCCACGCTTGCCTTCGATCTGTCCTGTGAGTGTTATATTTTGTAAGCCTTCTTTCCTCATTATGTGCCCTAGATATTTCAACTGTCTCTTTCTGATGTTAAGTATAAGTACCCTATTAAATTTGGGTAAAGGCGCTTTCTATTAGACACTATCAAGGATGTTTTTAAATTGTCTAAATATTTAGATTGTGTTGGTAATATTTTTTTCATTTTTGCAATAGAATGTTTTGAATTCCCTAACACAGTCAGAAAATTGTAGCCATGTTGAAAATGAATATTATTAAGAGTTGATTTCTTGTTCTTTTAGTATTAAGGCTTCCATTATTTTCAATCGTTTTTCTGCAGTTAGATGAAAGTATTACAATGGTGTTTTCTACGAATATATTGCGGATATATAAGTTAGTAGGTCTCCGTGTGTATTTAAACCTGGTTCTAGCTGTGATTCAAGAGGTGCTAAGTAAAGTTTATTAATAGAAATGTAGTTGTACGTCCGATAGAAAATATTATTTATATAGGAGGAGCGATATGATATAACAGTTCAGTACTTTTTTGCTTTTGTTTCTAACGAAAAAGGGTGAGCAATATAAACACAGTTAGTATGTATAACAGAATAAAAGAATTAACAGGACGAAAGACGCGATAACCAATAGGATTTATACCAAAAGAGGAATCACTGATAACAGAAAAAGAAAAAAAATACTCCAAAAGTGAAGCAAATACGTCAGAGAATTTTTTTTTTTTCATGATACGAGAAACATAGAACATCTGAAAATACGGAAATACCAAAAATATCAAAATCTGAAGATCAGCACTAGAAAAGCGAGCAGGCCCATAGGGGATCTTAAGAAAAATGCCTCCTAGACGATTTCGAGGCCGACAGGATTACAGAAGTAATAAATGAAATATACTATAGTTGAGACATAACGGAGGACCTTACTAAATATTGGTAACGTTATCTAAGAATCCAAGTGAATATTAATGCGAACTCGGTTCAATGGACCACAGAACCGAACTAATGTTGCGACAATCCTGACGAAGAGACCGCGAAGCAGAATTAGACCAGAAAAAGGTATCAAGAAGAGTACAGTTTTGTCAAGGACACTGGAACATGAATTATGTTATTGATACCAGAAGGATATCAGAGAGAAAGTTACACGAGCGGAAGGATAAGCACTTACTGTTTTATAGATTACGTAAAAGCATTTGGCAAGGTAAGACACAAATATCTATTTGAATTGCTAGAGAAACTCGATCTACTTGAAAAGAATGTTAAAATAATCCAGAATTTATATTGGGAACAAACCGTCTGCATACGGATAGAAAATGTTTTGAGTAGCTACATAAAAAATAGATAGAAGCGTAAGACAAGGATGTGTCCTCTCGTCGGATCTATTCAACTTCTACAGCGAGGCTATCCTAAGGGAGCCGGAAACCCTACAAGGATTTATTATCAGTGGGTGCAATCTTAACAACATAACCTGCGCAGTTGACAATATGTTAGTGGTTGATACAGAAATCAAACTACAGGACTTCCCCCTAAATACGGTAGTTAAAGAAAGCGAGAAAAAAGGACTAAGCATCAACTGCAAAAAGACAGAATATCCGGTCATCAGCAAAAGGAAAAACCCAAGATGTGAGTTAAGAATTAGATGTCAACATCAGACAAGTGCAGAAGTTTAAATATCTGGGAAGTATTTTAACAGATGGGCAATGTAACAACGAACAAGCATTGGTCTAGCGAAAGAGGCCTTCCAAAAGCAGCTAAGCAGAGTACTAAGAAACATGCAAGCTTCATTAGAGACTGATGTAATGAATATGCATACACCTGGGTTCCCCCTCACAGTAATATGATTGGTTGGTGTCAGCCATAAATACAGACTGATGTGGAGGTACAGGGACGACGCCTATTGGCTACGCCTATAGTATTCGCCTATTGCCTACGCCTATTGCCTACCACTACGACGAGTATCAGTCCATTATGGTTACCTGCTAGATTGTCCTACTCGGTTACACTATTACAAAACCACTTTGCTACTTCGAATAAATATTAGGTTGGTGCAAAAATAATGACGTAATAATGTCGTTTTTTGACGTATTTTTAACGTCAAAAAACGACATTATTACGTCATTATTTTTGCACCCACCTAATATATCCCTTTCCGGGACATATCAGAAACACAGATAAGATTGCCGGATACCTATGTGATAACCATCCACTTATATGTCAGTGAATGCAGTACAACCTCCCCACAGATGAAGAGGAAACTGGTAGCAACAGAAATGTGATTCTATAGAATGCTGAAAAATCCCATGAACAGAGCAAGTAAACAAAGAGGGGGTCTTTAATAAAATGGCAACGGAAAGAACGCTTATAATCAGAATCAGGAAAAAAACAGCTGACGTTCCTTGGACAAAAAATGAGATAAAGAGGGCTTCGAAAATTTAACCATGACTGGTCATATTGAGGGCAAGGGAGATCAGGGAATAAAAACGAGTCCCCTACCTAACGAGTTTGTGTGAATGAAGGACGGAGACATTAGAAAAGGTTGAAGAATGGCAAAGGGTCGCAAAGGATAGCAAGTCTTGGACAGCCATGATTGCCCACATCCTAAAGGGTGGCGTCACACAGAAAAAAAAGAGCGACATTTTCCTGATTCTTAATACTTTGCTTAGCTTTTGGAAAGCATCTTTAACTATCTCAATGCATTCTGATTTCGCTCTTGCATTTTTCGTCCTCTGCATAAATTTTTGTACTTGCTTGATTTGGACATCTCCAATTTGTAATTCGCATGTTCGGTTCTTCATTTTGTTGCAACCTACGTTCTCTCTTCTTACAACTGATGCATAGTCCTTTCTTCTCGCTTTCCTTTAATAACTTAAATGTTTGAAGTTTCGTTTCTGTGTCAGCTATCAATACCGTACCATCTGTGTCTCTTATATTGTTAAGATCGTGGCTGCCAATAACGAATCCTGCTAGGACTTCTAATTCTCTCAGAATCACCTCACTGGAATGTTTGTGTGGGTCTGGTGAGAAGACACAACCTTGTCTTATGACCATTTTCTATTTTTGTATATTGCTAAATCGATTTTCTATCCTTATGCAGACGGTTTGCTGCCAACACAGGTACTGGATTATTCTAATATACTTCCCAAATACGTCCAAGCTACCTAATACTTACAACATCTTTTTGTGACTTACTTTATCAAACGCTTTTGCATGATCTATAATATATATATATATATATATATATATATATATATATATATATATATATATATATCCTGAATCTAAAACCAGGTGTTGGCTTGTAGCTGATTGTTCACCGTGCAACATTCGACCAATTTCTCTCGGGTTCCTAGACCGAATTTGCTATTTCACCATCACTTGCCTTCCCTAGTTTGGCATTCAGTTATCCCAATACGATTATAATTTCCTGCTATTTGCATCGAACCTTGGCGTTTTCTAACATAAAGTAGAACTTTTCAATTTCTTCTTCCGTATTTTGTGCTGTCGGTGCATATACAACTACGATGGATATGTTAAAAGGTTTTCCTTTCATTTTAACTATAATAATTATATCAGATAGTTGATAGTATCCCAGAACGTATTTCTACATTGGTTGGTCTAATATCAGTCTTATTGTCTTTTCATTTTCCTTCTGTTTGTATATATGATCCCGTGTTTGTTACTGACAAAACCTCCATTGCTGGCCCACCGATTTTTGCATACACCGAAAATATTAACCTTTAACCTATTCTTTCCCAGCTTCATATTTTCTAACTGGACACGTTGATTTAGTGTTCTCACATTCCATGTCTCTAAAACTAATTTGATTGATGCGGATAGTCGCTGGATGGTGGTACGGTGACACCTGTCGCTCGTGTCTTTCTTTACCAGGTTAGGGATCAGATCCAAGGTGTCTAACCCCCTTTACATCATTGTTCATTATAGTTTCACTACCAGTCAGTGGATGATGGTCAGGTGACAACTGTTACATATGTTCCTACTTAGCAGGCGAGGACTTAATTCTAATAAACTTAACCCCACTTCATGGCGTTATATCATAAAATAATATTGTTGATAGTAGCCTTCGGAATTCTACGATTGAGCTATATCTCAACCGGCATCCTTCTCCCTTATAATGCCTGCGTCTGGTAATGTTGTCGTTCTGTTGGGAGGTGGCATAGTATCGGGGGCTTGAACTTGATCACATTAAAAGTGCGAACTCCGTACGTCCTATCATCTATGTCAGGGGTCACCAAACTTTTTTTCACAGAGGACCAGATAACTGAGACAATGGCAAGACATGGGCCGGATAACCATTTTGTTTTAATACAATACACGAAATGCATAAAAAATTGTTGAAACTTGACTAATGCATGGAATAATAATGCAACACAAAATGTACTTAGAACAAAATGTATTGAAAGAAGAAAGTGTACACAATATTTACATATAGTCTTTTGTATATTCCTGGTAAGACCGTTCCTGGAGAATGTGTTGACTTAGTCTCAGTCGGGCAGAGTCTCTGGATTGAATCTCTTGATTCTTTCTTCTCGTCTTCCCGGTACCAACCATATTTATATGGTCGGTACTCCACTATGCAAATTAGGTGGATCCTACCACAACAATAATAAAGACAACAAATATACTTATTTACAAAAATGTTATCCAAGAAGGTGATAATAGCAATAAAATAGTTATATCACAGCAAATGCGCACATATCACAGCAAGTGCGCACATATCACAGCAAATGCGCACATATCACAGCAAGTGCGCACATATCACAGCAAATGCGCACATATCACAGCAAGTGCGCACATATCACAGCAAGTGCGCACATATCCGAATCTCACAAACTAAGCAACACAAAAGGTTAGTGAGATTTGTGAAACTTGCGTTTACCTTTTAAGATATAATTAATATTTGCTGCATCCAACCAAGAAAAATGTTTTCAAATGTTCGTCAGTCAACTTCGTTACATGTGCTGACTTTACATACTTTAGATTTTATAAGTTCAGGCAAAATATATAACATAATTCGCTGAAGTCAGTCCTTTTTATATACGGCACTCTTCAAACCGGTTTAAACATGGCAATGGAATTTAAAACATAATTGCTGCAGCAGGGTCGTAATCGCTTTTATTAGAAACTTCATTGCAAAAAGTCCCCGAATTTTTTCATGTCACTGATTTTCCTAAAACTTATAATACTGTCAGATGCAAAAATCAGATTGGCCAAATTTTGGCATTTTACATTTATTTTAATTTTTTTATATAGTAAGTTTAACTACAATCTTATGATAATTCCATATAAACAATTATATTATAACTCATTTGTAGCACGGTGAAGCGGCGGGTTTGATGAACTGATCCGGCCCGTGGACCATAGTTTGCTGACCCCTGATCTATGTGTACCGATATTATAAGGTTATCTCTGGGTATGTCTATTTGAGCGTGACAACAGGTCTGCGCATACGTTATTGTTACGTTATAGACACTCTGCCTTTACCTGGTATAGACCAGATGGTTTCAAAATAATATTAATCTCAAGTTCCAGAGATCCATTTGCCCCTAGCTGTATCGCTCCTTCGGTAGAAGGATGCGGTCATTACCTGTTACCCGAAACATCCCTAAAAGGGAGAGTGCCGAGAGAACTTAAGCAATTTTGGCCAGAATCACGCATAAAACTCGACCTTGTGTCAACCTTCTACAACGTGGCCGAACCAATAAATAGCTATATTCTAAATCCACAACTGGATTTTCTTATTCTGAATGGGAGAATTCAAAAGATACGACAACGGCTTATGATTCGTTTAGATCGTGAATGTCGCACTATGTAAGTAATTTCTGGAGATTTTTAAGTCGTACTGAATGACATAAGCTTCTTTTTCAATAACATCTCTGCGTATCACTCTCAGTTTACAGGATCCAAAGTACACATCATTTTTCTACCTCCACCCGCCACTTTTAGATGTCAGTAACATGTCTCCATATAAAACTTGTATTGTATTTTCTTTATCAACACGTTTCGTCTCCTAAGGGACTTTTGGGGACGATAGGCTTTGGTAAAGAAAAGTTTTCCTTTTATTTTTTTTTATTCATGTTGTCTTTTTACAGATATATTTTATTTATATCTGATTTTTTTTTTTTTTACACAAGACTAATATTCTTATATAGTTCAGGACAGGGTACCCTAACATCACCAATTCGGACAGCATAATTTTCAAGTGATCAAATGATTTGCAGACATCCAACATCCCATCTAAAACGGGAATAATAATGCCACTAAAACGCAAGAGGCTAATCGAAGTGAAAGAAAGAAGTCTTCAGAAACAATTATTATCATTATTCTCCCTCCTTTCGTTAATTCGCACGACCGTTACGCCCTCCCAATACTTCATAAATAATGGACTATTCCATTTTGATCACGTGTAAAGAGGGCAAAAGAGACGAAGAAAGAAATAAGGGAAGATAACAGTGTTTAACGTCGCCTTCCAATACCTCATAAATAATGGACTATTCCGTTTTAATTGGATAGAAAAATAAAACACATATCAAAGACGCTACCTGGTTTCAATTAGAAAAGTGAAAAGAAAGAAGTGAGGAAAGAAAGAAAGAAAGAAAGAAGAGAAAAAAGACGTGTTTAATGGCTCTTTCAATGAAAAGTTATCAATTTCAAATCTTTTCATTTGTACCCACTTCTTAAAATAACGACCAGCATTCATATTTATGATCATTATCACAATATATTTATTAAAGTTGTTAAGCTCAAATATTTTAACGATTTGACAAGAGAATTTCTATCGGTATTTTATTGTCGTAGAAATCGCTATGAGCTTATTCAATCATTAACTGAAAAATAAAGATTTATCAGAAAACTAACGGCATGGCCCGGCGTTGCTCGTGCTTAATTCAAAAATCATACGACTCATACAGCAATCGCTATCACTTGACTTAAAATATTTTTGCCCTTCCTTGCCTTTAAAGGAGTGCCCTTTGCCGTGCTGATGTTGCTACATGCCTTACTTCTTGCCTATCTCACACTGCGAATTTTTTCTAAGCTCTATACTAAACATTAAATCTGTTACGAAAAAAGAACTAAAGAAAATGAACACAAAACGATCAGCTTTAAAAAAGGAATCGTAACTGGAAAAACCGAATGAAAAAAGAATGTTAACAACAAATACTTTTTCACATCCAACCCAGTTCTGCGGAATCAGAATCAACGTTGAGTTTAAGCAAGCGAATGAGCCAATTGGAGTAAAGTGCCATGCAGATTTAAATTTTTCCCACTTGTGACGGATGCAGTTATCGATTTTTTTGCATGCTAGCATGCTAGTTAACATTCGTGTCAGTCAGCTGGCCAATAGAATCTTCCTGCCTATTCGTGGCAGCCAGCTATAGGCTCTCACTCTGGCCAATAGAAAATGGCCGCAAACTACATGAAAACTGCCGTAGAAGCATGAAAAAATCGATTATTTGTACTATCGATGGGAAATGCAAAGTCGGTCTTGGCCTTCCCGCTATCTTGGAGCATGTGAATGTCAACTTGCAAATCCGTCAAAAATTGCGGCCGTGCATTCGTTACACACACACACACACACGCACACACACACACACACACACACACACACACACATATCCTGCCTCTTATAGATAGAGATTCAAATAGGAAAACCGTTAAATTTTCACAGGTCTTTCTAATTATTATTATTATTACTATTATTATTATTAAGGTTGTTGAATAGGTAATTCCAAAGCGTCGACTTAATTAAACAAAATCTTTGGACGCACTAAATATCCATCCAGCTTCCACTGCGTACACCTGACCACTTTTATTAACTTTTATCCAATACTCAATACGGTGTGTGAGACGAAAAATAGCCGTAAGCCATTGCCCTGCTTCTCGTACTCAGAAGATGTAATATCCTGCCTTGTTTGTGTTTCCCCTGCCACTGTATTGCATTGTCTGATTAACAAGGCTATTTTGAGCAAAGCTTTCATTGACGATCGGAAATTACAGGCGAGAATCGGTACTTGTTCGTTTGAGTGATGAAGAGGACAGAAAATCGAGATTGAAGATCGGACGACT
This sequence comes from Acanthosepion pharaonis, assembly GCA_903632075.3. NCBI lineage: Eukaryota > Metazoa > Mollusca > Cephalopoda > Sepiida > Sepiidae > Acanthosepion > Acanthosepion pharaonis. Next base: position 837,690 of record CAHIKZ030005558.1, read on the forward strand.
TGCTAAACAGTATCCAATCACAAGTGTAAGAAAGAAAATAAAGATGATCAGACAGACAGACAGACACATAGATAGATAGATAGATAGATAGATAGATAGATAGATAGATAGATAGATAGATAGATGATAGATAGATAGATTCGAACAGGCTGAGATAGGTATAAATAGGTTGAGATAGATATAAATAGGCTACGAAGGAAGGAAGAAGATTAAGATAGATAGATAGATAGATAGATAGATAGATAGATAGATAGATGGATAGATAGATAGATAGATAGATAGATAGATAGATAGTATCGAATAGACTGAGATAGGTATAAATAGGTTGAGATAGATGTAAACAGGCCACCAAGGAAGGAAGGAAGGAAGGAAGGAAGGAAGGAAGGAAGGAAGGAAGGAAGGAAGGAAGGAAAAGAACGGAAGCAAGGAAGGAAGTGGATTAAGCTAGCTAGCTAGCTAGCTAGCTAGATAGATAGATAGATAGATAGATAGATAGATAGATAGATAGATAAGAAGCATTTGAAATACATATGAAAATATTCAGAAAGAAAATAACAAAATGAAGACAGATTATGAACAGGCGTATATATATATATATATATATATATATATATATTAGAAATAGGCACTTGCCGAACAAACCATAAATAACTGTACCAAACAACAGTAACTACGTCATTTAAGGACTCTTAATAGCTAAAATGCATAGCACATGTAACTTGAAGAGAAAATAATGACATAATCCTAATCTGCAATATTTCAAACAAAAGGTTAGGTAGGAAATCCTCGTCAATATTAAGAAGGACGTTAACAGCTAATGGACTTGAGAAACCAGTTTTCCTGAAAAGTTTTTTTATTTACTATACCAAGAGAATAAGGGGACAATTCGAGATAGATAGATAGATAGATAGATAGATAGATAGATAGATAGATAGATTCGAACAGGTTGAGATCGGTATAAATATGTTGAGATAGATATAAATAGGCTCGAAGGCAGGATGAATGAGATTCGAACAGGTTGAGATCGGTATAAATATGTTGAGATAGATATAAATAGGCTACGAAGGCAGGAAGGAGATTAAGATAGATAGATAGATAGATAGATAGATAGATAGATAGATAGATAGATAGATAGATAGATTCGAACAGGTTGAGATCGGTATAAATAGGTTGAGATAGATATAAATAGGCTACGAAGGCAGGAAGGAGATTAAGATAGATAGATAGATAGATAGATAGATAGATAGATAGATAGATAGATAGATAGATTCGAACAGGTTGAGATCGGTATAAATAGGTTGAGATAGATGTAAATAGGCCACCAAGGCAGGAAGGAGATAGATAAGATAGATAGATAGATAGATAGATAGAGATAGATAGATAGATAGATAGATAGATAGATAGATGGATTCGAACAGGTTGAGATCGGTATAAAATGTTGAGATAGATATAAATAGGCTACGAGGCAGGAAGGAGATTGAGATAGATAGATAGATAAATAGGATACGAAAGGAGAGGTATAAAATGTTGGAGATTAAAATAGGCTAGATAGGAAGGAGATTAAGATAGATAGATAGAGATAGATAGATAGATAGATGGATAGATGAAGATAGATAGACAGGTTGATAGATAGATAGATATAAATAGGCTACGAAGGCGGAAGATAGATAGATAGATGATAGATAGATAGATAGATAGATAGATAGATTCGAACAGGTTGAGATCGGTATAAATAGGTTGAGATAGATATAAATAGGCTACGAAGGCAGGAAGGAGATAAAAAGATAGATAGATAGATAGATAGATAGATAGATAGATAGATAGATAGATAGATAGATAGATAGATTCGAACAGGTTGAGATAGATATAAAGATCGGATTAAGATAGATAGATAATATGATTGAGATAGATGGATAGATAGATAGAAATTAGGATCGGTATAAATATGTTGAGACGAAGGCAGGAAGGAGATTAAGATAGATAGATAGATAGATAGATAGATAGATAGATAGATAGATAGATAGATAGATTCGAACAGGATTGAGATCGATGGATAAATATGTAGATAGATTGAGTATAAATAGATATAAATAGGCTACGAAGGCAGGAAGGAGATTAAGATAGATAGATAGATAGATAGATAGATAGATAGATAGATAGATAGATAGATAGATTCGAACAGGTTGAGATCGGTATAAATATGTTGAGATAGATATAAATAGGCTACGAAGGCAGGAAGGAGATTAAGATAGATAGATAGATAGATAGATAGAGATAGATAGATAGATAGATAGATAGATTCGAACAGATGAGATCGGTATAAATATGTTCGATATAAAACAGGTTGAGATCGGATAGATAGATAGATAGATAGATGGATAGGTTGAGATGAGATCGGTATAAAGATATAAATAAATGGGCTACGAAGGCAGGAGGAAGGATAGATAGGAAGGATAGATAGATAAGATAGATTCGAACAGGTTGAGAGTATATAAATGGGTTAGATAGATGATAGATAGATGATAGATAGATAGATCGACACAGATAGATAGATAGGCTACGAAGGCAGGAAGGAGATTAAGATAGATAGATAGATAGATAGATAGATAGATAGATAGATGATAGATTCGAACAGGTTGAGATCGGTATAAATATGTTGAGATAGATATAAATACGAAGGCAGGGAAGGAGATTAAGATAGATAGATAGAGATAGAGGAAGGATAGATAGATGGAGTTAAGATAGATAGATATAAATAGGCTACGAATGTGTTGGATAGATAGATAGATAGATATAAATAGATAGATAGATAGATAGATAGATAGATAGAGATAGGATTCGAACAGGTTGAGATCGGTATAAATATGTTGAGATAGATATAAATAGGCTACGAAGGCAGGAAGGAGATTAGAGATAGATGAATAGATAGATAGATAGAGATAGATAGATAGATAGATAGATAGATAGATAGATAGATAGGTTGGAGATAGATAAATAGATAGATATAAATAGGCTACGAACAGGTTGAGATCGGTAGATAAATAGGTTGAGATAGATAGATAGAAATAGAGATTCGAAAGGTTGAGATCGGTAAGGAGATATAAAAGATAGATTAAGATAGATAGATAGATAGATAGATAGATAGATAGATAGATAGATAGATAGATGAATTCGAACAGGTTGAGATCGGTATAAATAGGTTGAGATAGATATAAATAGGCTACGAAGGCAGGAAGGAGATTAAGATAGATAGATAGATAGATAGATAGATAGATAGATGATAGATAGATAGACAGATGAGAGTATAAATAGATAGATAGATTCGAACAGGTTGAGATCGGATATAAATATGTTGAGATAGAGATAAACAGGTTGGCTATAAATAGGTTGAGATAGATAAGGAAGGCAGGAAGGAGATTAAGATAGATAGATAGATAGATAGATAGATAGATAGATAGATAGATAGATTCGATAGATAGATATGATAGATAGATAAATTACGAAGGCAGGAAGGAGGATAGATGAGATCGGATAGATAGAAATAGATATGTTGTTGAGATAGATATAAATAGGATATAAAATAGGCTACGAAGGCAGGAAGGATTAAGGAAGGAGATTAAGATAGATAGATAGATAGTATAAATAGGATAGATAGATATAAATAGATAGGATAGATAGATAGATAGATAGAGATTCGAACAGGTTGAGATCAGGTTGAGATAAATAGGTTGAGATAGATAGAAATAGGCTACGAAGGCAGGAAGGAGATTAAGATAGATAGATAGATAGATAGATAGATAGATAGATAGATAGATAGATAGATAGATAGATAGATAGATAGATCGGTATAAATAGATAGATATATAAATCGAAGGCAGGTTGAGATAGATAGGGATGGATAAATAGGATTGAGATAGACAGGTTGAGAAATATGTTGAGATAGGCTACGAAGGCAGGAAGGAGATTAAGATAGATAGATAGATAGAGATAGATAGATTAGATAGATCGGTATAAATAGATAGATATAAATAGATAGATAGATAGATAGATAGAATAGATGGATAGATAGATAGATATGGATAGGTTGAGATAGATGACATAAATAGGCCACCAAGGAAGGAATAGATAGAAGATGGATTAAGATAGATATGGAAATAGATTCGAATAGATGGAGATAGGTATGGATAGGTTGAGATAGATGTAAATAGGCTAGCTAGATAGATAGATAGATAGATAGATAGATAGATTCGAACTGGTTGAGATAGCTATAAATAGGTTATTAACAATGAATTATTTTCTAGTGTGTCTGCGTGAGAGTGGTAATGGCAATGCGTGTTAATACATACAATGCATATATAGTATGCTTACATAAAAATATTTTGTATGTATCTACGTACATGTGTAATTGACGTACATGTAAGAATTTAATATTACGGGGCGGGGCGTGGAGTGGGGGATCACTAGAATTTTAGAAATACCAAAGTGGGACATGACTCAAAATCGTCTGAGAACGACTGTACTAAATAAACGACCAGAACTCATCTCAAAATGCCGACACGAAAACCAATTTTTCCTACGTTACTTAAAAATCGAAAACTGAAAACGAACAAGAATAAACGAACACAAATAAAGAAAAGAAAATAAAGAAACAAAAACAAGTAAAATAAATTCATCCAAACAAATAACTTCTACTAACGCTTATAACTAACTAAACTACCGTTACTGGCAATTGAAACCTACTCAACTGAGAGTCAAATAACACAAAAATAAAAATACCAGAATATTTTCTTTTTGCCGTAACTCATTCTCTGATGAAGCTTTAATAAAAGTGAAACACGCCAGATTTATAAGCGTTTCCTATTTGTTTCTTCATCCTCTCATATATATATATATATATATATATATATATATATATATATATATATATATATATATATATATATATATATATATATATATATATATATATATATATATATATATATATATATATATATAGTTAGTTTATGCAAACTTAGGTAATCCGTATGGGTTGACCTGAGAGGATGATATCCAGAGAGCTCAATGTAAAATTCAGAGCAGATTGTAATAAGCTATTTCACCATGGTGAAATAGCTTATTACATGGAATCTTAACGTGGTCTGTTTTTATTCAAAAAAAATAATATATATATATATATATATATATATATATATATATATATATATATATATATATATATAGGTAGATAGATAAACCTAGTGAGCCAGACAAGCCTTCCCAGGTTTCACCTACCGCTTAGGTGAAACCTGGGTAGGTTTGTCTGGCTCACTAGGTTTATCTAGGTCTGCTCTACAGTTGTATTGAGCTCTTTTTAGTTAGTTGTTTACTCGTATCGTGGTTTTTTCTTTGGGCTTTAAACCTGTATCTGTGCGATTTTTTTCGATAGACTTTCATGTTTCTAGCTCTTTCTTTTTTTTAAAACCTTTTATTCCTTCGGGATTGATTTGATTATTGGCAAATCAAAAATTCGAGGGTTTTTCGAAACGAGTATAGTTACCTATATTTATATTTACAAAGCTCCAGTTTACTCTATCGAGCACTGTTTTAAATCATATATATATATATATATATATATATATATATATATATATATATATATATATACGAGAGTTTCACACTCTCGCTAACTGAACAACTAAAAAAAACGCCTTCTCGTCTAGGGCCTTCTAGACGTTTAAAGATCGCGAAAACATGAAGCTCAAGTAACGACTCGAATTGTTAAGAGTTGACGTTGGCAAGCGTTTTAACTCGATCTAGGTAATCTGAACGTTGAGCACCTTACTTTACTATGTAGGTAGGCAATGGTCTAAGGTGTTAGGCCCTCTTGCAAGTAGTTGCTTTTTTTCTTTAGGAGTAGTATATATATATATATATATATATATATATATATATATATATATATATATATATATATATAAAAAACAGGCACTTTAAGGAACCATTACAATAATTTATTTCACCAAAATCCTTTTAAAGGATTTCGGATCATCAGGTAACACTTCCAACAATGAAATGAAAGGGAAAATGTGATTTGAAATTGATGGGTAGTGTAATTTTTGTAATTAAACAGGGAGGGTGATGGTGGCGGTTAAAGAGACAATACAAAATATAGGGAGGGTTAAATTTATATCTCTCTTAAATAAGCTTTAAATTGGGGTAGGAGGAATGACCTAACCTTGACCTATTTATGTGGTTAAAGAAAAAGGAAGTGATATATAGGAATAGTGAGGAAAGGAAATAAAGTAAAAGGAAAAAAGAGAAAAAAAGTGGAAAAAAGCAGACGTATCCAAAAGAGTTTTATGGCAAAGAGGGAGGGGGAGAGGGAAGTGAATCGAAAGAGAGAAAAAGGGGGAAAAAACCAGACGTATTCAAAAGTTTTATGGTAAAGAGGGAGGGGGAGACGGAAGTGAATCGAAAGAGGCCGTAACTTTGTTTTAACAAAATTATGTAAAAGATAGATTACAATGTTTGATAGAAAATTAGGTGTCTTAAAAATTGGAAGATATTAATTTAAGTATTTAATTTTTTAAGTAAATAGTTTAGGGATTTAGTACAAGTTTACTATTGTAATAAATATATTTATCGAGAACATATTAAAGAAATATTTCAAATTACAATAGTTCATTTACCCGACAAATTGTGTTGCCACAATATAGGAAGAAAACTATGGTAACAATAAAATCTATATTAATATCTAAAATAATTTGTGAATGTAATTTTTATTTATTGTTATATTGGTAAGCTTAATTAAGGTTTAGGTTTCATTATTTAAAGGTATTAGAGGGTAATATTAAAGATTTGTTTTTTCTTATATATATCAGAAATATATTTCTATAAATTTATACATACATACTCACATTAACAAGTACAAATATACACATAGACACACATGTAACAATATACGCAAAAGATCATTCATCTTCATACATAAATTATATATACATTTCATAATCATAATCTATATTTAAATATTTGGAATTTATTTAGATTTAAGTTTGATTCCATAGTTGAAGTTTAAATTTAGGTAATTTTTGAAGTGTTACATATTATTAAAGGAAATTTGTTAATATTATTATTACTAGTTAAATAATGGTAAATTTAAATCTAAATTATCATTTTTAAAAAGAAATTCCCTTCAGAAGATAAAAATATACTCAACAAAACTAATTATAGAGCATTACAAGATAAGATGATATTAAATATTAAGAAAAGTAAATTTAAACGCAATTATAAAGATCTAATTTCTTCTATTTAAAACCAAATCATGCAAAAAAAACAAAAAAAAACACATATATAAATTATAGGTACCTCCACGAAATTGCTAAAAAAAAAAAAATATAGCATGAAAAAAAACGATGTAATAAATTTTTATCGGCTTAATATATATATCATTCTTAAGAAGAAACACTAAAGTATTTTTTGATTATTTTTAAAAAAATTTTACTCATTCTTATCAGGCCCGAAATTTTATTTAAAAATGTTTATTTCTGTCATCAAAATTACTTAAAAAAAGTAGCTATCAGCCATTTTTTTTCTAATTTTGTAAACAAGTTAAAATCCTCGTTTATAATTATTCCAAAAATCAATTCTACGTTTTTCAAAATTTATTTGACTAAAATTAGCAAATTTAAAGATTATTTAAAATATTTTGAAAGAAGCTTTTACTTGCTTTTTTCGAATAAAAAAATTGTTCGAAATAAAAAGTAAGCGATCTGAACTGCGTTGTCAATTTTCAAGTGCTGAGTGATGCCTGTCATCACATATCGACAGCTAACGTGAGATTCGCGTTATCATACGGGACGTAACGTTTTTTTTTTTTACGTGAATCAGCTTATGTACTACCCCGTAATTAGTAGATAATAAAAAACAAAAAATTAGCATTCCAATTTCCTTTATTTTGTTATTTTATTATTACTGGAACTTAAAACATAACTTTTTTGATACTATCTATAGAGATAATAAATACTATAAATAATGAAATCTACGCTTACACTCAAGTCACGTGACGTTTTATAGCTTGTGGCCTTCCGTACTTTTTAATGACAAACTATTTAAGGCTTTTTTAATCAAAACATAATTACATTTCTTCATTAGTGGGTATCATCGGATTGGTCCAAATTATACAATTTTCAAATCCCTAGACAATGATGAGCTAAGAAAGAGAAGTACAAAGGTGGATGGTGCTGTTAATTATTTTTATAAGTTTTTAAAAAATTTAATGAAAAAGTTTTAAAATTTCGATTTAAAATTAAAGAAATGAGAAATAATTGTATTAAAAATTCAATTTTCATTGAAAAAATTTTTTTTTTAGAAAATATTGTCCATATTCATACGAACAAATAAAAACAAATAAAAGCGTTTGAGATTAAATAGTATATTTGTTTTTATTGAGTTTTGTATGTTACAATTCAGAGCTGATTTTCAGGTACTGGGTCAATTAAAAAAAAAAAAAACATGATTTACATTCTTCAAAGCCTTGTGCTTTAAATATTGTAATCACTAAAAACCGATGGTATGGATTTTTTAGAGTTTTTCATAAAATTAGATATGGGGGTGTTAATAAATATAAAAAAAATATTTCTGCCATGACTTTAATAAAAAAAAAAAAACATTTTCATAATAATTTCGATCATCTGTGAATATTTTCTGAAAGTTTCATTAACATCTGACAATTATTTTTATTTTTGCAAGATTTTCCAAATTAATAGGTATAATACAAGAAAAACGCGCTAAAAATTATCTGTTATTTAGTACTCCTTATTGCAAAAAAGATAAACAAGGTTTTTTAATTCAAAATTTAGAATATTCTAAAAAGATGGAAAAATTTTGAAAAATAATTAAAAAAAAATTTGGTCTATCCTCTTCATAAAAACATAAGCATTTTGACGATAAAATTTTGTTTTCATAAATTTTGGCGTCTTTTTCCTCAGACTATGCTCTATTTTTTTGAAATGCCGTAGAGATACCTATAAATACATGTACACATATATATCCCTACATATACATACAATATACATATATACACATATATATACATATAAATCCACACACGTGTAGAATTCACACACTTATATATACATACATATAACGATACCTGGCACAAAAATAATGTCAATATTCAAATATGCCCCCCACTAGTATATTCATATTCGCACATACATATATATATATATATATATATATATATATATACACCCATACATATACACCCATACTTCCATACACATGTGCCTACAAATTAAAAAAAAAGATACATATATTAATATAAACACCCTTATCTATAATGTTCATACATGTATATGTAAATAGGTTCACATATAACAAAGTGTAAGTTCAACAACGCACATATATATCAAAGATCACAGTGTTCATGTGTTCATGCATTCATTTCAAAAAACAAAATTAATATTTTCTCTTTTTATATAGTTGTATCTACACATACTTTGTTAAGATGAGGTGGTTTTTGTGTCTACATTTACATATCAACTCGTTATGCCTGTTCAATAATATGTCCGGATCCTTATGTTTTATTATTAGGATTTTTTCCATAATGCACAAATTGCATCGGTCTCTGAAATTTATCGGAGTTTTAGCTTTTGAGATGATTTTCCATTTAATTTGTGGGGTTAATTTGTTTTCCAATAACTCCCAATAGTGCTTAGAAAGTGCAGTTCTTCATAACTTATATATATATATATATATATATATATATATATATATATATATATATATATATCAAAATATTTTTACAAATTTTGTGGTGTAGGTTCCTCACACCAAAACAAGGACAAAAGTTCATATAAACATATGTCCACAAATCTTTCATTTTTGAAATCTGTTTAAAGTTTATGGTAGACACTGTTAAATGTACAATCCAAGACATAATCCAAAAATAGTTTTACAAATTTTGGGGCTGGTTTCCTGAGACTAAAACAACGTCAAATGTCCTTATAAACATGTGTCCAAATGACCATCACTGTACCTCAATACAGCAACTCATATAAAAAAGAAAAATCGAAAATTATAAGCAGTCATTTACTGACACACTCTGACCTGTGGACGAACGCTTCCGTCTACGAAACTCTGGAGTCGGGATGATGAAGGTAACATCAATCAGCTAAGTGACAAACATGTTACTTGAATTAATTTAATTATATATATATATATATATATATATATGTGTGTGTGTGTGTGTGTGTGTGTGTGTGTGTGTGTGTGTGTGTGTGTGTGTGTGTGTTTGTGTGCCTGTGTATGCAAAATTTAAGATATAACTGAAATATATCTGTAAAAGGACAATGCCTTGATAAAGTCCATTAGAGATGAAACGCATCGGCAAAGATAAGTTTTCTTTGTCTTTATATATATATATATATATATATATATATATATATATATATATATATATACATATATATATATATATATATATATATATATATATATACAAAGTATATGATTGGTGTATACGGAATGAATTCCAATAACCAACAATTACTAGGGTGTTGAAACAAAATGGCTATTTTTGTAGTGATTTTATAACATATTTATGTTATAAATTTTTTAAATAAATAAATAAATATATATATATATATATATGTCATACATATATATATCATATATATATACCATATATATATATATATATATGTCATACATATATATATATATATATATATATATATATATATATATATACTATATATATATATATCATATAGATATATATATGATATATATATATATATCATAGATAGATAGATAGATAGATAGATAGATAGATAGATGTGTGCGTGTAATGTATTAAACAGCTCTGTCAATTACTTGGTATCTCAGCGTAAAGTCATATCCTTAATCCTTAATCCTCAATCCTTTGAGCCCTGACCACCGTTTTACCGGTGGTAGAGAAAAATGACGTAATTCGCAGACACCGGTTGAATAGTAGTAGAGAAAAATGACTAAATACCCAGCTACCGTTTGAACTGTAGGTAAACACTTGTAACCATTTTTATATCTACCGTGAATCATTACATACCAATTATGTACGAATATTGACTCAGGAGCTCAGGACGCAGAAGAGTTAAAATTGTTCAGGAACGCATGGCTCAAATGTTTAATAAGGCGCTCCATCCTTAGTAAATAACATTTCTAGCAATTGGTGGCTAAATGCCAGGGATGACATGATGGACACATTTGTTTCGCCTCTAACTTGTGTAAACAAAGCCTTTAGAATAAGGACAACATTCAGAGACGTCAAACATTCTCTACATTCCGAGATAAAGCTGGCGGGATCAAGACGCCATTTCTTCCTCACCCGGGTTAATCTTCGTTTAAATAAAGCGTACATGATATTCTAAAATTCCGTTACAAAAGCACCATTCTCTTCTTCCGTTTTTTCTATGGGCAGAATTCAAGAGTAAACCAGATATCGCCAGGTCAAAGATATTGGATAGATGCAAAAGTTTCCCGTGCCATCGTTTTCACGATGTTAACGAAATCTTAGAAGTGTTAAAATCCATTTTAGCTCCCAAGCTTTACTTCCCCTTGTTGTCCGAGGGTCCTAATATTATATCCTAATTTTTTGTACAAGATACTTTGTTTTAACATTGTTTCATATATGAGGCAAGGGTATCATAATTCGTATTTATTAACCCCAAGCCATCGGTGTGTCGTTCGGCTCCTGAGTCCATTTTACAACCCAGACTCCCACACGCCTACACGAATGCATGGTACAGCTCTGTGTATGTAAAAACAAAAAAAAATGACCCCCCAAAAAAAAATTGCAAAAGAAAAAAGAAATAAAAGACCAAAAAATAAAAAAATATTTAATTTGGTGTGGGATGTGGTTCTGGTGTACCATGATCTCATAAGCAGTTAATCATAGCATTCCACTTCCAAATAATCCTCCTAGAAAATAAATTGGAAAACGATCCACCGGAAGGTTGTGTGGGCCTTGCAGACATACCACCATGACCCTCAGTTAGTTCGTGGGGCGAGGGGGGCAACGTGTTAAAGATAGGCTAATTGTTGCTTCCTTGTATCGTTATCTTTTTCCCGATGTTAACGAAATCTTAAAAGTATCTTTAAAGATAAATTGGCTAATTGTTGCTTGCCTGTGCATCCTGCTTGAAGAAAAAGCGATAATTTTAATTGATAGAACATCTTAGCGTCTTTATTTTCATTGCAATCGTTTTTATTGTTGTTGCTGTTATTTCAACATAAATACTGAATTAAAAGAAAACAATCCAAATAGAAACCATTAAATGCTAGCATTAGAAACTTCCGTTTTCTTGAAGGTCCTTTGTAAAACTGTTGTGAATTCATTCCTAAATCTTAAAAGAAAAAAAGTAAATAAAATTAAGGTACAGTTTATTTCTATTACGAACAGTCTTTTAAAAAACCTTAATTCTTGCCCGCCAGTATAAGGACCAAAGACAACTGAGGCTGGACTGAATAAAAATAAAAAGACCCAAAGAAAAAGCCTTAAAAATAGCCCTGTTGTAAAAAAATAAAAAACTCGCTCTTGGTTCAAGTTTTGCGAAGGAGGAACAAAAGGATGACGACTAGGGTTCAATCGAGCGGACATTTCGACTGGAAGAGAGTTGGAAAGGTCTTACCATATTCCATCATCATATTACCATATTCTAGCAAGATAACTTTTTTCCAATAGAAACCAACCAATCAGTAGCCATGAACTATAATCTTTTTTAATTCTCTTGCAGTTTTTGTTATTATTATTATTGTCGTTGTTGCAATTGTTGTTATATTGATACATTTATAAATATGTCGACCCAAGAGGAATGTGCTGACGTTACAAAATGGCTTAATAGTTCTACATTAACTTGAAACTATTTCAATTAAAAAAAAAGACATTAAAATGTTAAATAGAAGCATATTACAAATTTAACTCCAGTAAAAACTATCGTTGTAAAAAAAAAAAAAAAAAAAAAAAAAACACGCTCTTTGTTCAAGCATCCAGAAGGAGGAAGCGAAGGATGACAACTATGGTTCAATCGATCGGACGTCTCGACTGTAAGAGATTTGCAAAGATCTTACCATATTCCCTCATCATATTACCATATTCTAGTAAGATAAGCTGTTTCCAGTAGCAACCAACCAATCAGTAGCCATTAACTATTATCATCATTAACTACTTTGCAATTGTTGTCATATTTACACTTGTTGTAACTGTTGTTGATATTGTTGTTTCAATTGCTATTGTTATACAGGATGCGATGGGTAAGTTCTCACAATTTTATATTTCTAATTTCGCGCATGACCGTTGTTTGTATTTGATTTTGTCGACGGCACAGTATAGCGGGATCAGTTGGGCACTGTCAGTGAGAAAAAGAGCACCATGATGCAATTCACTCTGCCAGAAATTTGAAAAAGCATGCTGTACTGCTTGGCATTCGCGCCGGTAGCTCCAATGCGAACATTTCAGAGTGTTTGGGTGTCAATCTGAGAACAGTGCAGAGGATTCGGAAAGAGTTGGATGAGTTTAATGGTGATTACGAAGGTACGGCAGATGGGAAAACTCACCCTGATCTTTTTTATAAGAAAAGAACTCCCGAATTTGTTGGTGATAGCTTCAGACTCAACACGGAAGCCTACGTCAAGTTCCTTGAGAAGGTCGTGCTCTCCTGGACCAAGAGGGTGGCTGCTGGAAGACCCTATGTCTTGCAACAGGACTGTGAACTGTGCTACACAAGCAAGAGAACCCAGTCATAGCTGCCAGACAATTTCTGCAACCTCATCAACCATTATATCTGGTCATCTAACTCCCCAGACTGCAACTCCCTTGATTAATATGTGTGGGACGCAGTTGAGCGAGAGACTAACAAAACTCGTTGTAACATCAAAGATGAACTGAAGACAAGGATTATGGCAGCATTCACCAACTTAAACATGGAGAGCGTCCAGAAGAGATTCCGAGGTCGTCTGGAGGCCAGTGGTGATTTTATTGAATAAATTTACTCTTTAGTATTTCAAGATATTTTTGTGTAATTTTGATAAAATATATCTGTTAAAATGAGATATTAATGTTATTTTCATTTTTGCATAATTTAGACAATTTATCCATCACACTCTGTATTGATACATTTAAGAAGGCCAAAGAGGAATATGCAGATGTTACAAGATGGCGAAATAATTTTACATTAACTCAAAACAATTTTAATGTTTAAAACAATGTCTTTATTCATAATAATAAAAAAGATTATTTTAAAATTTTAAATAGAAGCATGTTACAAATTTTATTCCAGTAAAAGATATCGCAACCTCGTTATCGAATGCGTTCTCCCACTGCAGACATTTCTTATCAAAGCAATTCTCGAGATTCCATGTGCCAATATAGACCAATTGTGGCACAAAGCCAATCAAAGTCGTTCTCACACTGCAGACATTTTTTATGAAAGAATTTCTCCAACGGAAATGTCTATCGTATGCGTTTTCAAAATGTTCGTTATCGGCACGTGTTCCCACGCCTCAGACATTCTTTATCAAACGTGTTCTTCCACGGCAGAGATTTGTCATCGACATGCGTTCACCCACTGCAGACAATCTTTATCGAAAACGTTCTCCCACTGCAGACATTCTTTATCGATCACGTCCTCCCACTGAAGACATTCTTTATCGAACGCGTTCTCCCACTGAAGACATTCTTTATCGAAAACGTTCTTTATTAAACTCGTTCTAATGCTGTAGGCATTCACGTTTTCTCAGATTCGAATATCTTCTCGGCATTTATTTGGGAGGGTCGTGTTCATGTGCCGACAAGTCTGTAACTGCAATTGCCAAACATTTTATTAAAAAAATCGAGTTTCTGTTGAAACCTTTCGTATTGACATGAAGTGATAATTCAACAAAAGATGGCGATTGACGGTTCATTTAAATTTTGAAGATCGTAGGGGACAGGAAAGCAATAAATAGGGAGAGAGTCTCGCAGACGAGGAAAGAAACTATTAGTATTGAACCGACGGCTGCATCTAGTTAGTTCCACAGTAAAACGCCACACTGTACAAAGCCTAAGAGCCACTCGAGTTAGAGGGTTACAGAGTAAAAGACTCGGTTTATGGGAATATCTGGGGAAGATAACAGTTGACTGCCAGTCTGGTAGTACACTTTGATTCATGCGGTCGAGGAACCAAGGAAAAACAATTACTATGAAAATATTTATAGAAAAAAGAGAAGGAAATCCCGTCACTGGGACGAGAAAGTGACTGGAGTCAAGATGCCAGGTAAGGATTGATTATATCAAATTTTGTAAATGATAGGCAGAACAGTGATCTGGAGAAATAGCAAAAAGACAAAATTTACTAAGAGCTACAAAATACAGGAAATTGTGGCGAGCCATGATCACCAACATTCTGAAGGAACACGGCACAAAGAAGAAGAATTCTATGATAGACTGATTTATTTTTACCTCTTATCAAGCCTTTGTAGCTTATTGACGTTGCATTTAAATCTTTGTAACTCGTCAGTGGCAAGGAAATAAAAAAGTGGAAGAGAGTTACATAGACAAGAAGTGTGAGAGAAGATACTGTAAGAATAGAACTTACGGTTCTATTTCAACAGTAAAATCATAAGACCTAATTGCCAATCTAGTAATACGCTTAAATTCATGTGTTCGAACTACCATGGATGAAAACTCTTTAGAATAATTGCCATGAAAATAAAGTGACTGAAATCGAGCTGTCAGGTCAGGACTGATACTGTTACAAATTCTTCTTTTGGATTTTGTCAAAAATCTGGAGATCTATAGCAGCAACACCAGACCAGATATTGTAGTAATGTTCAATACAGGGATAATGACGATTTAACCCTCCGGATATCCTCTATCTTTAGAAGAGCCAGAATAGAGTAATGCTCTCATATATGAACTGGAGCTGCACAGTCTTCACTTTCAATCGCTATTTTTTGGTAAGTCTTTAGACAAATATACATTCCTTAATTCCACCAGTTCTAACTTTCACTGCTAAGATCCGCCATGCTTTATAGAATCACGTATTACATTGGCGAGATGTAAGTTCCACTTGAGCAGCTGCTTTGTGGAACCGACTCTCGAGAGAATGCTTCCCCGATCACTACAACTTTTAATCTGTTGAAGTCTAGGGTCAACCGTCATCTTCCCCGGATATTCCCATAAACCGAGTCTCTTACTCTGTGACCCTCTAACACGAGTGCCTCTTGGGTTTTGTACAGTGTGAGCATCATTGAAAGAAAAAAGATGGATTCTGACGAGAAAAAATATCTGACACAACACAACTTTCCTAGCAGCAGACATGGCAATTTATTCAATGTAATCATACCATTTCATGCCAGCGGAAAACATGAGACCAAGAAAGCGTAGGGTTTTTCTCCTTTAAGGTTAGCATATTTTGTGAAATGTTTCTTATCATTAAAGTCCGGTGTTCTGGTTGTATGTTATTGTGAATAAACCTTGTTCGAAAAACCACCTTTTGTGTAAGGTTTGTAGTAATTTCTAATGGCTGTCATTTGGCGAAGCGGACAATAAGAACCTCAGGAGAATAAGCTACCATTTTGAACTTTTACTTATATTTGCTTGACATGAAGTTCTTCGTCGTTTCTCTTGAGGAATTGACTGACAATTGTGATGACGCAGAACAGCAGATCAAATAGAAATTTCGTCCACTACTAAATCCATCTCCCTATTGAGGCCTACTTCTAGTAGGGCGCGTGTGGCTGAATGATCAGAGCTTTAGTGATCTGTCTATAAGTCCCGTGTTCGAATCATAGTTGAAAAGTCTTAGTTGTGGCTTCTTGGTCATATCTAAATGGGAGATGATTCCAGCATATGTCACCATAGTGAAATGCCTGAAAATCAAACAACAGGCTGACCTGAATAAAACTGGATCTACGAAAATGTTTGGAAGGCATTAATGGATGTGATTTATGAAGAGTCATTATTGTGATTCTTGTATGTGCAAGTAAATCATGTTTTGGCATTAAAATGACCCATAAGAGATTGATGTGTCGTTAAACAATGAACGGAATGGAAAAATGTAATAAACACTTGTCAGCATGAAAAATGAGCAATATCCTTATCTTCGTGTCATTTTTAATGTATTATTATTATTATTGTTATTATTATTATATACTGTTGTAACCTAGGCAAGATAACTAAGTAGAATAATCAAACGAAGGTTGGTAATGAACGATAATACTTAGGACAAGAACAACACATATAAGATTTGCCAGCGGCGCGTAGAAGTAATCAACTGCTAGAAGTGAATTCCACAATGAATCTCCAACTGCAGGATATCTACCAACCACCCAACGCGGTCAGATGCGGCATAAGACCGAGTTTAATGTGGAATATTCGAGCCCATAGGCACGACCAAAAATTCCCCGTAGATCCCATATAAAACGGGGTCGAGTAGCTGATCCCTTGACGAGACTCTGACCTTCGACATAGCCTCGTCTGTGGATCCTCTATGCTCGGAGGCAGAGAGTTTGACCAGCACATCAATCTCCATCTCTAAACCACGTACAGTATTCACTACTGGATTTATGTGAATGGGCGGCATACCCATTATTGTCCGTAGGTATATTAGAACATATACACATATTAAATACTTCATATACACTTTCTAATACTATCGCTTGAGATGAAAGACAAGTGTATATAAAATATGTAATATGAGTATATAATAATAAAGATAATAATAAAGATTTTAAGAAATGCCCTCGTATCTGAGGACGCCAGTCTACTAGGGTGTCTTGACAATCCCTACTGCTGGCTGCTACGAATAGGCAGGAAGATTCTATTGACCAGCGTGAGAGCCAACAGCTGACTGACACGAATGTTAACTAGCATGCTAGCATGCAAAAAAAAATCGATAGCTGCATTCGTCACAAGTGGGACAAATTTAAATCTGCATGGCACTTTACTCCAATTGGCTCATTCGCTTGCTTAAACTCAACGTTGATTCTGATTCCGCAGAACTGGGTTGGGTGTGAAAAAGTATTTGTTGTTAACATTCTTTTTTCATTCGGTTTTTCCAGTTACGAGTCCTTTTTTAAAGCTGATCATTTTGTGTTTATTTTGTTTAATTCTTTTTTCGTAACAGATTTAATGTTTAATATAGAGTTTAGAATAAATTCTCAATGTGAGATAGGCAAGAAGTAAGGCATGTAGCAACATCAGCACCGGAAAATGGCACTCCTTTAAAGGCAAGGAAGGGCAAAAATATTTTAAGTCAAGTCTTTGCTGTATGAGTCGTACGATTTTTGAATCAAGCACAGGCAACGCCGGGCTATGCTGCTAATAATAATAATAATAATAATAATAGTACGTAATAAATATTTGATTCGTATCGTCCCTTAGGTAATATGTGCTTAGCTGAATTCAAATTGTAGCGCTTCCATTCTGCTTTTCTGGCGAGAAGGGTGGCTAGATACACAGCAGGATTAAAATCAAAACCTTGCAAAGGGCGGATAAGGCTTCTTTTCAACAGCCATCTTGCACAATGCGGTCGGATGGGCTCCATAAGTACGTACTCAGCCAGTGCAGTGAGGACATGACATCGCTGGGCAGAGGGCATCCTAGCCTGAAGACAACGGTCAGTGTAGAGGTCCCCCGCCCTAATGGTATCAATGGCAACGTGTTGGTGACCAAGGCGAGTCTTCAGGTTAGAAAAACATCAGCTGTAGTTTGAGTGATGGCCTCCACCAGATCTGTTAGCCCAAAATACGTTCTGCATGACTCAATCCTTCTTCGGTTTTCAATCCAGATATGTGTAGGGAACTAGCCAAGCACACAGCTGCGCAACGTCCCTACGACCACGACCGGTCATGAGACTGATAAAGATGCTGATGATATTTATTCAAACAGAACGAGATCGTTTAATGTTCTTATCGAGAGAATCTATAATAAAATGATTTTATTTCATACATACTCTGCCCGAAAATAGCCGAATGGTGATTGTAATGGTGAGAGGCTGCCTTACTTAAGTAGTAAATTATAAATCGTAATTCTAAATCCTGTAGTACTGGTGATAAACACTGCAAATATTTTACTAAGTTGGCAGGACTTTTACCATTCCTGACGCTTAACTTAATCGGTATTAAGGTGAAATGGAAGGCACTGGAACAAGGAAAGACTGTGTTGCGCCAAGTGAACAGGAGTTTGTATAATTTGCAAAATAATCAAGTAGATGAGAAGATTATGTTACGCCAATCTTCCAAACGGTGTGATCTTCTCAGCTTTGAAAATCAGCACTTAAAATCCTGAATTTTACCTATGGTCGAACACAGATGTTAGTTGATTTTGTAGCGGAATATCAACCTCTATGGCAGGCATGGACAAAACGAGGCTTGCGAGCAACAGGCGACTCTTTGACCTTTAATATGCGCCTCATGCAATTATGTTAGCTGAGCTCTATTTTCTACAGTATAAAAAGAAAAAAATCAAGCTTTATAATCAACTAGCAGTAGAGTCCGGCGTTGCCCGGGAATGTAGCAGTAAGAGATAGATCAAGTATCGACCATCATAAAGACTGAAAAATAAAATTGACAAAGATTATTGTTTAAGGCTGACGGACACGCAGGTCTTAAGTAGTTTGTTTTTTTTTGGGGGGGGGTACGAATTGGTCAAACCCAAACTCAAACAAAAACATTGTTTTCAATCGTTATGAGTCTATCGATTGAATAGAATTTTATTATAAACAATTGTCTGGTAAATGTAATTTTTAAAGCATTCTGAATGTAAAAAAATAAAGAAAAAAGTGTACAAGACAATAAGAAACACTACCTGCCAAACAAAAGTGAAGTTTTGTTGAAATCGGTTGAAAAATGTAGGAAATCCGATCCCATATATAAACGAACACACACACATACAAACAACCTGGGTTTTATAATAAGTATAACTCGATATGAGTTGTCCCCCTTTCATTCTGGCGGGAGAATCGTGTTTTACCGTGTTTTCAAATTGATTTCATGCAAAAACAATTGTGTTTTTTCAATTTTTGGCACTGTCAGAACCACCGCAAGGTAATTTTACGCAGTCCTGTGAAGTTTTGTTGAAATCGGTTGAAAAATATAGGAAATCCGATCTAATATATAAACGTACAGACACACACACACACACACACAATCTGCGTTTTATAATAAGTAAGATTACTGGTTATGAATTGAGACCCCATTGGTTTAAAGCGTAAATTTAATTTTAATGTGTATGTACCAAAAACTTATGTTTAAATTTGGTTCATGTCTTGTGGCTCCCAAACATCTGAACTTTATCATATATGACTCTTGCATTAAACATGTTTGGTTACCCTTGATCTATGGGTTAATTAATGACGAAATCTAAATATTTTCCACACAATTTTATGCTGAAAATTACCGATATTTCCTACATTATTTTATACTTTCAGGATATATATATATATATATATATATATATATATATATATATATATATAAAATATTTATATATATATATATATATATATATATATATATATATATATATAAATATAAATATATTGTTTTTATAGTAAAATTATCAAATTATACAATATATATATAATATATATATATATATATATATATATATATATATATATATATATTGTATTGTTGATAATTTTTACAAAAAATGTATTTTTATATTTTTATATATATATATATATATATATATATATATATATATTATTGTATTGTTGATAATTTTACTATAAAAATGTATTTTTATATTTTCTTAGTGTTGCATTGATTGTCATTTTGCTATAAAGTTGTATAGTTCGCCATTTTATTATAAAAATGTGCTGTTCATTCTTGTTTGGGAGTTCAATATTTGCCCATAGCTGGGACCCAAACAGGTGCTACCACTCCGGGTACGAGTGGACCTAAGAACAACAGCAATTGAGAGGTGGTTCAAAGCTACTCAGAAGTTTCAATCTCGCGAACAGAGGTCGTGCTGACAGATGTCGTTTATCATCATACTCAGGACTATCAAATGCAGAACCTGTAGCTCAAGAGGAGTGCGTAACTATTTTAACCAATAGACAAGACATCGTTCCTTCTAATTATTTGTTAAGTTTGATTAAGCACGTCAAAAGATTATGTTCCACTATTCTTTCAAATTGGGTTCTCTTTTGAAATTCAGTATTCAAAGTCCCTGCTTTGACTGAGCTCGAACACGGGTTAATACCGGTTGGAAATATATAAAGTCTTGCGTTTATTTGTTTATTTTTATTTCCTCAGGTATGGGATAAACTTGCAGAAATTGATGGTGCTATTCATAATCTGTGGACTGGACTTAAACGAAAATCACTCGACAATTGTGTCAACCTTGTAATCGTCTCAGATCACGGTAAACAAAATTTCTTAACATTTATTTATTAGAACAAAAATGCTTCCTGTCAACCTAACGGTTATCAGCGCGAAAATTGGAATCGGTGAACTGGGTTCAAATTCATGCCTAGTCTGTGTGAGTTCAATTACGAATGCATTCCCTAGACAAAGGCAGTGTTGATTTATACGGTACACACGTCACACACAGATACACACACACATATATATATGTGTGTGTGTGCGCGCGCGTTTCATTGAATATGACAGACAAGGAAAATTTGATCAATTTTTATTTAGTTTTCTAATATCCTTACATTTTTCCGTTTGGTGAGAATAAATCAGTGCGTAAATGGTCCGTATTGTTCATTATCCCAAGCGCTTTCGGCCACTTCTTTAGCTATTTTCAAAGGGGGTTTGCTTTTAGGTGTTGTTAATTTCTTTTTTCATGTTTAAGATGCTTTTTTTGTGTTGTTTTGAATACTAGGAGAGGTGTTTATTCCGAGGTTCGCTAATTGAGTGCGGCTGGAAATCAAATGAGCGTCTTTTTATTTTAAAAAAAACCCTTCAACACACCATTTCTGCTGCTGAATAAGGTGAGATTTATACTGGGTGCGAGATGTTTCATATAAAGAGCCTCTCTCACAGAGTGATATTTTCGATAATGTGATTTATATAAAATGCTAGAGTTTTCGACCAGAATCTTCCTTAAGATGTTCTTGTAAATTGTGGTGGGTTAGTGTCTTTTATATCACCCTTCACATTCAGTGGATCTCGAGTCTTGTATGAATTTTAATATAAAAAACTAAAACAGTAAGCCTCCAACTTGAGTGGCGTTCAAGCCATCTACTCTGTCAATTTTAGTATAACCAACGAAAACAGAAATACTTCAGCTTCAGTTATTCTCGAGTTTAGTATTTGTGTGGATTTTAGTTTTAAAAAAATCACGATAAAAAATTCTCCGTTGTCTCAAGTCCCTTCTTCAATAACACTAAGTATATTATATTTGTATTCATTTTCGATCATTTCATATTGAGAGGAAGCCCTCACCCAGAATAAAATAAATTATCAGTATAAAATCGGAACTTTCAAGAATGGTCGTCACCCAGGTAATGGAATAAAACTAAAACATTATGAGAAAGGATATTGTATAGACGGTGGCATTCCGAAAAGCTTATGAAAGGTCAATTATTGAAAGAATTACTATAAAATGGCAACTATCAAATCTTCCGCGGAACAAAATACTAATGTCGTCAAGTCAAGATTTCAGAGTTCGAACTGTGGTGACTTTTTTTTTTTTTTTTTCGTGTTGCATTTTGTTTTCCTTTCAAGATCGAATACGGGATTTATAATACCGAAAAAGAAATTAAAAGATGAATAATTTTTTTTTTTCGTTTCAGGCATGTCAAGTACTTCATCAGAACGAATATTCAATTTCCAACCCTATGTCTCTTCACAAAAATGGTCAGTGAACGGATATGCATTTACAGTAGTTCAGGCTAGGAATAATGTTTCAGCAAATGACATTGAAGGTATATATTGTTTTGTTGGTTTTTTTTTTTAATATTGTTTCTATTGTTACCGTTGTTTTGTATGTACACATACACGCGCACACATCTGATACACCGTTTGCTGGCTTCCGTCAGTATCGCTGATGCTAACCTCCAATAGAGTGACTCGTTGTACCTTCTTGGGTTAACACATTCGGCTGAAATGAAGTGAAATGAGTCCACTGAATCCACTGAATCCATTGCTAAGAAAGTTGGTTTACTGTGCCATCCTGGATAATTTTCTCTCTCCAAAATCTATCTTACATATCTATAAGTCTACTATTCATCCACGCTTAGAATTTTGCTAACACATATTGTCTAGTCTTCCTGCTACATATTTAGAGATTTTTGATAAAATCCAAAGAAGAAGAACCAGCAATATTATTGGTACTGACCTGGCATCTCAGCTTCTGTTACTTTCCTACAGCCGTAAAATTGTTTCCCTGTGCTTTTTCTATAAAAGATCTTTCGTGATATTTGTTCGAGTGAGATTTTCCTTATGGTACCTGACTCGTTACGCCTTTTCGGGCTAACGTTCTCTGCCGACATGAAGTGGAAAGATTATATTGAATCAACTGCTAGGTTTGCTGATTGGCTCACTTTGACGTGCTAGACAATTTTTATCTCCAGAATCTATCTTAGACATTTATAAGTTTACCATTCGTCCATGCTTAGAGTATTTCTGCCATATGTGGTTCGGTGCTCTTGCTATATATTTAGAGATTTTTTTTTTAAATCCAGAGAAGAATCTGCGATGTTAATGGTCCTGACCAGACATCTCGGCTTCAGTCACTTTTCCCACGGCCGTATCGAGTGCCTGTATTCAAATTTCCTCCATTAAATACTTAAAAAGTTTTTCATTTTCATTTTTTTCCTTTTACTTTCACTTTTAGTAGCTCTACTCAAATAAGTTTTTGAGTCTAACAAGGCAAAAGGTATACGTTTTCTTTATTTTCATTGGCTAGCAGTATATATATATATATATATATATATATATATATATATATATATATATATATATATATAGAAACATATATACTATAGGCCATCACGTAGAAACATAGATCACCGAAAATTAAGCAACATCAAGCATGGTTAGTACCTAGATAAGTGACTGCTTGGTAATACCAGGTGTTGTATCTTTTGATATGCGAGTGGTGTAGTGGATAATTATTCGTAATTGGAAATTGGCGAGCCGGGATCAAATTCCAGTCGAGTTCGTTATATTTACTTATGTGCAATTATTCTTGGGAAGTTATAAATCCACCACTTATCCCCCTAGCTATGTGTTAAGTAGTAGAAATTGTATCAGTAAATCATTACTTCCTAAATAATTCTTATAATCTAAAAATATTTTCGGTCTTTAAATAACCTACAAAGGCTTGTGATAAAAACAACAAAGATGATGATACTTTCCCCTAAAATGAGCATCATAAAGATTGTTTATACTAATTATTTACAAAGGTTCAATGAGGTCAATTGTTTGCTTTTGTCTAGCTTAGCAACAAAATCTTCAATTTTTTCACCCTTGGATATATACTGATAGGAAATATTCAACTATTTTAGCCACCAAGCAGGAAAAAAATTATCTTAAGACTTTTGTCATGAATACTTGATATATATATATATATATATATATATATATATATATATATATACCCATATAATTACATGAATCATTCATCAAAAACAAATATAGAGGTTAATGATTTAAATGGGCGAGAATACATCTTCGCAAACAATTTCATTAGATACACTAACCCCGAACCTGTATATTTAATATATGATGACAATGATCTGAATTTTTTATTATGGATCAGAAAAATTAAAAAATGATATGATCCCCTGTTTATAAATTCCAGTTGCATAAGGTCTTTTTTAGTTTTTACAAACGCTTTCGTCTGTTCCAAAACAACAGACAATAAAAATAATAAAGAAGCCCTATCCTGGTATAGAAAAATAGATTTGTTCTTGTTTTTTACTTCTCAATTAGTAAGAAGAGGACAACGAAAAAATAGAGATGTAATCGTTGCTTAGTTTGCAAACATTTAGTAAAAAATGCTACCCAAAAAATGTGTTATTGTTTTGAAACGATATATTGTGAGTCGAAACAATTTTGAGTTTGAATTTTAAATTTCAGGATTAGAAAAACTGCAAATGTTTATTAATAGATTCCGATTTTACTTCCACATTCACACGCAGAAAAAAAAAGAAACATATTGGATTTTTTGTACAAATATAGTAATAGGGAGTTTTAAATTCTTTTTGTACTTTAGATATAGTAAAAAAAATTTTTTAAAAGGTTTAGGAATTTTACCCCAAGGAAGGCGATAATGCCTCTAAGACGTAAAAACTTTTTTCTATATATACTATACGTGACTCTCATTATGCTATATATATATATATATATATATATATATATATATATATATATATATATATAATATATCCAAATATATATATATATATATATAAATGGCGAGAATACATCTTCGCAAACAATTTCATTAAGATAATCGAATATAAGAGTACCGAATATAAGATCCTGTTTATAAACCAGTTGATAAGGTCTTTTTTTTAGTTTTATAACCGTCTGGATATAAGAGATTTTCTCTGGTCCCGACAACCTCTGAGTTGAATTTTATATCCGGGTTACACTGGTATATATATATATATATATATATATATATATATATACTCTTTTAAGAATAGTAATTGTTGGTTATTTTCATTCCGTGTATACCAAAAAGAGGAAAAGAAAAAAAA
Source organism: Acanthosepion pharaonis (assembly GCA_903632075.3). Classification (NCBI taxonomy): domain Eukaryota; kingdom Metazoa; phylum Mollusca; class Cephalopoda; order Sepiida; family Sepiidae; genus Acanthosepion; species Acanthosepion pharaonis. Next base: position 863,360 of record CAHIKZ030005558.1, read on the forward strand.
AAACCTGTGCATCACAGAATCATTCTTGTTCTTATATGCGTCTTGTCTCTTTGGGACGTGGACGATCATGGCTCTCCACAATTTCCTGTATTTTGTAGCTCTTAGTAAATTTTGCCTTTTTGCTATTTTTCTTATCCCTGTTCTGTCAATGTTTATTCAATTTACTGCAATATAACCGAGTCTTACCTGACATCCCGACTTCAGTCACTTTCTCGCCCCAGTGACGTGATTTCCCTCTTTTCTGTTTTCATAGTAATTGTTCTGATGAGATTTCTTTCTTGGTTCCTCGACTGCATGAATCTAAGCGTAATACTAGACTGACAGTTAGGTCTCACCGTTTTACTGTTGAACTAACTAGATGCAGCCGTCAGTTCTATTCTAATAGTTTCTTTTCTCTCTCCCTATTTCTTGCTTCCCTGTCACCTAAGATCTTCAAAATTTAAATGAAGCGTCAATCGCCATCTTCTGCTGATTTACCGCCCCCTAGTGATAATCACGGGAGGCGAGATTTTGAATTAGCGCCCCCAAACGATAATTATAGGTGGCGCGAGATTTGATAGAATCCGCCTCTTTCTCGGTGACTTTTCATAGCGAAAAGACGTATTCTTTTCTCCCCAGTAAAAATGTAAATTCCTCAACTATAGTCACTGAAGGTTGCTTCGAACTCTTCACATTTCATTGCATTTCGCATTTTTCCTTTCTTGAAATATTCTAATAATATATTTGTGAATATTTCCTTCAAATTCTATATTTTATTTTGCCTTTGAACTTACACGAGTCCCCTAAACCGTTTGCGTGTTCGATGTACAAGGAGCATAAAAAAATCTCATCAAAAGATAATCTTTTATCTTCCTGAATCCTGTTCTTGTATTTTTCTTTCTCTTCACTTATCTCTTCCCATTCTATTTCCCTCTTAGTAACCCTTTACGTCTTAGAGGCATTATCGCCTTCCTTGGGGTGAAACGATTAACAACTTTTCTGAATAAAATCAATAGAGTATTGGTTGTAATAGTTTTTATTCGGAGTTCATTCAATATGGAATAAAAGCAATTTATCGGAGGTCGACTATACAACATTAAATAATCTCATTTAGATTTAGTCAATGACTACGTTATTAACTATATTTCTTTACATTTCTATATCTTATTTTTCCTTTGGACTTACACGAGTCCACTAAATTGTTCATGGGTTAAACATACAAGGAGCATAAAAAATCTCATCAAAAATGTGAATACCGACAACACCGAGTTTTTATTGTCTTTTCTCTTCACTGAAATCTTCTCATTCTCTTTCACTCCCAGTAACGCATTGCGTCTTAGTGAAATTATCGTTTTACTCGGGATAAAATAATTTAAAGAAATACATCCGGAGAATATAAAAGTTCTTTATGGCATTATTGAAGCAAATAAAGAAGCAGAAAACGTTCATTAATGGAACGAATTTAATCCATTAAAATAAACGCAATGACCCACCGATCCTACGTCAATTAATCGACACTTGCTTGTTGGCTAATCTTTGAAGATCTCTCAAACAGGTTTGCTCATAACATTCAATAGTGCATCTTAAGGTGTTTGCATTCATTTTTGCTTCTTTCTTCATCCTTTTTAGTTTTCTCTTGTTATTGCAACAATAACCGGCCCAGATTTTTTTATACTTTTGTTTCTTACTTCAAACCCAAAATAATAAAACTAAGGTTTAAATATTTACTTAACCATCGGACGTGTCACTCTAAAAAGGATGCTGCGTATTCAATGCGTTATTCTCAATGAGATCTTAACGAGCGATGGCAAGAAATAATTTTTAAATTAAATGTTCGTTAAGGACATCGGCAATCATAATTCGCCACTGATTCCTTTTCTTTATTATTTGTGAATTGCTATGATTTCTCGGGAAATAAAGCGTAGTGCTTCCCCGTTTGCCTTCTTCACAAATTCCTTTCCTTTATCGTGTGTGAATTGCCATGATTTGGCAAAGATAATGAAATGGTTTTCCGTTGCTTTTTCTATATATACCTATTCATTATTCTCTCTGAATTTCCATGGCTTCTCAGGAAAGACAGTGGAGTGTTTTCCCGTTGCTTTCCCCACAGATTCTTTTGCCTTATTATTTGTGAATTGCCATGACTTCTTAGTAACTGGGGTTAAGTAATTTATATCAAATATTAATACTAATGTCTGACAATGCTTCATCTAATTGAACTGAAAATCATGGACTCAATTTCAGCGTTTTTCTTCTCCTAAAAGAGTACTAAATTATTAAGTGATATCTGTCCTTCTTTATGTCAGCGAATGCTGGAAAATCTCCTCAAATTTGAAGAAAAAACTTGAAGCAACAAAAATGTCGTTCTACAGAAGGATGCTGATATTACCATGAACTGAACTTGTGAGCAACGACAAAGTTTTGGAGAAAATGGAAACAAAAAGGAAACTTATACTGAACATCAGAAAGAGACAGTTGAAATTTCTGGGGCATATAATTAGGAAAGAGCGCTTGGAAAATATGATACTCACAAGGCAGATTGAAAACATGAGAGGCAGAGGAAAGCAACGCATAGCATTTTTAGGGAGCTTTAGTAAATGATTGGCAGGACAAGGTTTAAGAGAAATAACAAAAAGACAAAATTTATTGAGAGCTTCGAATGACGGGAAATTGTAGAGAGCCATGATTGCCTACGTCACAAGGAGACACGGCAATTAAAAAAAGTAGACATCCCAATAGACCACGATATTTAACTGGAAGACAAAAAAAAAACAAATTCATTTCTTTCCCAAGATAAATAGTGTGAATGTGTTCAGATTCCTATTTTACTCTTGAATAGAAACAACAAAAAAATATCGATCTAAAACTCAGACTTTCGGCGGTGTTTCGACTACGCCGACTGCATCCACTGCAGAGGAGTAAGACTTCTTCAGGGAGCCCACATTAGCCTCATGACCTGGTGGGCTCGTATGGTCACTACAGAGCTAACAACCGAACCAGTTCCCTCCACATATCTAGGTTGAAATCCAGAGAGCTATTTATACATACGTAGCGTGTCTATGTCAAGTAGGCCTGGCGTAACCTATCCCTCTTCCGGCCAAACCACAGCTCATATCCTCCAACTTGAAGGATCGCCTTGGTCACAGACCTGTTGCTATCGCTTTCAAAGGGAAAACCGTCTGCTCTGGTTGTTAATATCAGAGTAGGAACCCCTCCGCCCAGATTTATATTCAATATGAAATAACCCAACGAATGTTGATGTCGTTTTATTAAACAAACAACCAGCCAAGAAAAGAAAATTAAATATCCACGATTGTTAATATGCACTTAAATGTGGCGGGGTTAACTTTCACTTTCACTTTCCTGAAATTTTTGCAAGTTTGTCCCCATATGTTTAAGAAAACTGATAAATGAAGTAGATTCATACAACAGGGTTAATGTCACGTGTTATGTTACATGCTATGACATTAGATACTGAGTAAGTAAGAAACATATATTATCAGGATATGAAGGATAAATTGATAGATAACGGTTAACTCAAGACTTGAAAAGGTTACGTTTGTAGCGATGGGGAACCATCCTCTCGGGAGTCTATTCTACAACGTAACAGTTATTGTGGAAAAGTTGATGGAATTTTTTCCTTTCAAATGAAATACAGGGAGAATAAGGATAATCCGACCATGTGTATATGTCATGGCAGACCCTACAAGTGAAGGTCTGAATTGGTCTAAAAAATGTAATCCGTCTGAACATTTGACATGAAAATAACATTAGAGCAGCGAGAGACGAGCAATAATGTTGCTTCGAAATGTTATGTTGCTTGTATGTTGCTAAGCGATAAGTTGCTTAGAGATTTATGAATTTTTAGATTTTCGACCAAAGCTGAGGTTGTGTTTTGAATTTCGTAGCAATCCCCCAGATACACACTGGGAGAAAGTACTGATCTCTATTTTGGGGGTACTGTATCTTTCTTGAGGATGCCCAAGGAAAGAAAGCAAATTGTTAAGAGATGGCAATGGCGAACGGTGCCTTTTTAAAAACTAACCCAAGTATTATTAAGACATGAGAAAAATCGGCTAGAAACAAAGAAAAGGGTACTGGATAGTTATGTAATATTCGCCCCCCTCTATGGCAATGAATACCAGACAATCCCCTCAAAGATGAAGAAGAGTCTTGAAGCGACAGACATGTGGTTCCACAGAAAGATGTTGAGAATAATATAGACAAAGCACACTAGCAACGAAGAATCCTGGATAGCAGGAACAACATGGAAGCTGATTCTTACAATGAGAATGTGACTATTGAAATTTCTGGGATATTAAATGATGAAAGAAGGCCTGGAAAATCTAATACACTCAGGATAATTTAAGTCAAGAAAAGCAGAGAGAAACAGCGAGTAACGCACTTAATAAAGGAGTCTGAATGGATGACAGAACAACAACAAAAGCGTATGCTAATCGATCAAAATTAAGACAACAAATCGGCAATATTATTGGTCCTGCCCTGGCGTCTTGACTTCAGTAACTTTCTCACATCCGTAAAGTTGCTTCTCTGTACATTTGCTATAAATACTTTCCTGGTAATTGTTCGGATGAGCTCTTCGCTATGGTTTCATTCCCCCCACAGACAATGATTTGTACATATGGGGACTAGTTAGGATTTTCATAGAGACAATGTGGTATTATGGTGACTGTAAGAAGAAAGGTAAGGAAGAATGCGTTGTTTTGATGTTAGGAAATATTGTGGAATGTTTGGGTCAGTCTTTGTGGCTAGCTAAGTAAGAGAAAAGAAGACCGTCCTTTTCCCCATTTCCCATTTTTGGCCTTGTGCCACATTTTCTGTAAATAAGCGGAAATAAATATCGCTATTCGCTATGGTACCTAAACTTTATGAATTTAAGCGCATTACTAGACTGGCGAGGAGGTCTCATCAATTTAACGGGTGAAATGGCTAGATGGAATCGTAGGCTCTATGTTTCTTTTATCGCACTTTTCGCTTGTGGAACTTTCCTCTGTCTCCGTGCTTTCCAGCCAACTTTGATCTTCAAAAATTATAATACAATATCAATCGATATCTACTGTCTTCCTGATTATTCTTCTGTTGTTTTCGTTCCTTAGTAAGGTTTCTGTTTTCTAATTCTTCCACGCCCAGTAAACCCTTGTGTCTTACAGGCTTTACTGCCTTGCTTGAGGTGAATTCGACTAAAAACAAAAAGACTCCAGCAAATGACAAAAATCAGCCACGTTCTGAAAGGAAACGTAAAAGATATTTTGTATAACATGTCTAAGATGTGTCTTAAATGTCGATTTTAAACTGTTTTCAGATTTGGCGACAAAGGTGGAATGCCAAAGCCAGAATGTAAAAGTCTTCACAAAGTCCTCGGTGCCGAAGAGATATCATGTTTTCAATAACCCGATGGTAGGTGATGCATTTCTGCAGGCAAATGACCAATGGATATCGAGCAGGCAAGATGTTTTTTTAGAATTTCTTTCATTTTCTTATTCGGCCATAATTCTCCGCCCCCACTCTCTCTCTCTCTCTCTCTCTCTCTCTCTCTCTCTCTCTCTCTCTCTCTTCGTCTGTATCAATATTTCTCTCTCACTTTTTCTCTCTGTCTTCTTCTTAGAGTCTCTCCTTCTTTATTGTCTTTTGCTTTCTCTTTGTTGCTTCATTTATTTCTTATTAGTCACTCTTCCTCTTCTCTCTCGATTTATGTTCCATACTCTCTCCTTTACCTCCTCTTTCTCTCACCCACTTTGTTTCTCTATTTCTTTTTTCTTGTTCTCTGTTTCTCCTTCTCTCTCTCTCTCTCTCTCTCTCTCTCTCTCACTTTGTTTGACTGTTTTTTCTTTTTTCTCTTTTCTTTTCTTTTTAACTTTAATTCTGTTTCTTTCTTTCTTCATTGCCTCTCTCTTACACAAACACACTTAATTTGTTTCTCTGTTTCGTAATCTCTCTTTCTCGTTATAATACTCAGTCTCTCTATCTCTCTCTTTTTCTTTTTTCTTTCTATTTCTCTCTTTCTTCTTTTTTTTTTTACTTCTATCTCTTCTGCTTCATAGTCTGTCCCTTTTTATATTTTAGTCTCTATCTATCTGTTACTAGTTCTCTAACTAACAGTCAATTGACGATGGCCTTGTATCAGAAGAAGCTAAGATGAATCTAATCTTCAAAAAATATTTTAAATTCCTGATCCATTCGCTGTATCTGTCACATCTAGTTTGCCTCTCAATACAACATTGGATCATACTCACCTTAAATTTCCACTTTCCAATGTTCGTCTCTTGCAGTCAATAATAAGTTCTAATAAGTTCGCTCCTCATTCACTCTATAATAATACCCTTGTGCCAGATTAGCCAGTCACTTTTCAAATTCCCTCACGGCAAATTCTGCTATATTTTTTAGATCTAAATCCACAAAGGACCTTGGAAGTTCCGGGTACGATAACCGGCATAAGAACATGCGGGTAAGTGGCATATTACTCTTTTCATATTTACAGGGTACCCTAAAAAAAAAAAAGAAAATTTGGTACAGATTATTTAATTGTTGGGATTTTTGTTACAGTTACTTGAAATAAAAGCAAATGCTAGAAATTTTGATGTGTTGTTCAAACTAAAGAACTCTGGCAAATTTTTTTCGCATTTTTCAGTCCCCGATTTGAATGTTCTTTCTTAAAGAGAATAATCCCATCGAGCTGAAAATTTGATAACTATGGCATCCTGGAACAACAGATGGTTAAAAAAAATTATGTTAGTTATTTTTTTAGTTTGTTCATATAGTAATGTTTAATTTATTTTATATGTTAGGGTTTTTGTTTTTCTTATATAGTAAATCTAAAATTTACTGTTTTGTTTATTTATTTATTTATTTTTTATTTTATTTTTTATTTTATTTTTTTTTTTTTATGGGGCATCCTGTATATTAACTGCAATCTATCTCAGGTTATACATCAAATTTCGAAGTGAAGATAATCCCGGAAATAGTCTTTTCTAACCGCTGTCATAAAACATCCCGCGGATGTGAGCATGGTGCAATGGATAGCGGAGAGCCGTGTTCGATTCCTGCCGAGTTTGTCTCATTCACTTACGCGCAAATATCCAATATGAAAAAAGTATGAATCTATCTCTTCTCCCCCAGATATGGATTAAATAGTATGACTGGTACCTGGAAAAATGCATTGTTATCTTCATGGAATTGTTGATAATATTCATCGCCAAAAAAGTATTCTTACAATCCTAAATATGTTTGACATAGGAGTGATAAGCCAAAAAAAGAAAAGCAAAGCTATTTATCTAAATCAATCAAACATCCCACAACGCCAGGAACAAAGACACATGGCCCAATGGATAAAGGCGTTGGTTGAAGTAATCCAAAAGTGACTTGACCCAAATAGTTGGGATTTCAATACCTGGCCACAGATGAGGTGAACAAAAAACTTGGAGAGTTACGTTACTAAAGGGAATTAACTGAAAACTGAGATACCCTGAAAAAAGACAGCACGTAGAACTAGAACAATCCACCCTCGTGGACTAAATAAAGAGCTCGGTTCGAAATTCGAACGTATATCCCCTGAAGAAGGCCGGAGCGTACAACGACTGAAACGTCGTGTATATGAGGAAGCAGTGTAAATACTTACAATACCTAACCTCAGAAATATAGACGGATATTTCTATTCATTATAACACGGTAAAGAAACCCTGTTTTTTCTTCTATAACGACAAGTATGGTTCGCTTGCTTCCTTGTTTCGCTTGCCTAACATGGCGAATACACAATGGCCGACGTTTATGGCACGTCGCCAAATGTTCTTTTCTACTTGGCGGGAATTTGGCTCATCGTTACTCACCGGAGATACGACTGTTTGCGCTGCAGCCGGAGACTGATACAGTCGGCATGCCAGAGATCTAGAGTAAGAAACGGGAGAAGAGTGTATGTATTACGAGGAGATTACTTACAGTCATCTGTTGCGGATTGGTTTCTTTCGCTTTCCTTCTCCTACTTCGCTTTCATCTTCGCCATGTCAATTTTTATCAGCCTCTCGTCGGCCAGATCAAATATTCCTCTTTTCTCCTGGTGCCTTGTTACCAAGTATGAACCTTCGGGGTATGTTTGGGGAGGAGAGAGGTACCCCCATCAAAATGCCTTTGGACACAATCTCTAGGTTTAGATGCCTAATAAATGTGGAACATAATATATATATATATATATATATATATATATATATATATATATATATATATATACTTGGTGTAACAGCAAAAATATCTAAAAACTACTAAATTGAGTTTCTTTTTTCCGGGCTTTCAGATAAGGCGTTTAGCCATCTTGATACCATTGTTGTAAGAATCACTACGAAACCCCTTGAGTTATTCAGCTAGAAAGAGAACAGTTTAAAATCGTTTTGTGTCTTCCCAACTGAGCAATGGTGAGAGGAAAACAATTCAGGCCTTCAGTAACGGTACCAACATTGTTATATAGTGGTTTCACAGTGGAGGCTTTTATTTGTACTAAGTCGGTCCTAAAATAGGTTCGACGTACAAAACGTTAGGAACTTGATATAATAGGTAATGACGCAGTAATCTAGTTGTGGTGGCTGATACTTTAATATCTGACTAACGGTCGTCCGAAAATCTGACCCACTCACTAAGCGACTCTCGTCTGCTACTACTGCTACTTATTATAGGTGGGAGAGTCTATTAACAATAGAATAGGTGTGTTCCACTATAACACATTCATACTCTGGCTTCCATCTTCAAAGTTTAATCAAGAACTATCTAGAGGGAACAGTAGACAGGAAATCTGGATCAAGAAGTCGCAACAGTAAGATGGATCATCATTTCAACTTAGAGCTAAAGAGATCAATTAGAAAAGATCCAACTCAACCCCTAAGACGTTTCCCACGTGAAAGAGGAGTTTCAGGTATGACAGTCTTAAGAGCAGTGAAAAAATACTTGAAAATGAAATTGGACGTGAAAATCTGAGGCAGATTGTAATTCAGGAGAAAATCTTAGAAGGTTATAGGGCGAAGATCATCTTGAATAAGTCGGAAAATAGTCCTGTAATTATACATATATATATATATATATATATATATATATATATATATATATATATATATATATATGAAATTTATATAAATTCCTCATGAGTTTTCGATATGATTAATTAATGATGAACATGTCATTTTCGTTTATGATCGATTTCATCACGATTCTTCTGTTAATCTTGGAGAGGAATTATACATTATTATTGCTCAAAGAAGAAACTAATAGTGTTAGAAAACCCTCGGAGAATTCCAGTAAGATATCTTTAATCATCTTTAATCATTCCTAAGATACAACGGTTCAAAGGTTAATCTAACAATTTTGCTGTTACACGATTTGGACAATTTTTGTGACACGTTATATATATATATATATATATATATATATATATATATATATATATATATATATATATGTGTGTGTGTGTGTGTGTGTGTGTGTGTGTGTATGTATGTATGTGTATTTATTACTTAAACGCTATTTTTAGTGCATATTCGTATTTATTCTCATCTACCAGCCAGAATAATCGAAAAAGCTTATCAGAGAAAAATATGCGCTCTCCGGCAGGATTCGAACCTGCGTTCCCCAAGGGGAAGCCGTCTTTACATCTGACATGCTTTGACCTCTCGGCTACAAAGTGCGTTGATGACCAAGCAAAGCTGAATAGTACGCTTTGTCACTTTATATTCGAATAACCTAGGAAAGTCATGAACCCATTTCTCCCCTGCAGCTATGGATTAAATAGCAGGCCTTGTATCTAGAAAAATATTGCTATTCTCAAAAGAAAATTGAAAAGAATGTTTCAGATTGAAATAAACTACCTACAAAAGGTTGATAAACCATAAAAACAAATCAATTAAACGTTCAGTTCCGAATATGGTCAACTACTGTTGACCAGTGTGAGTGTGTGTTCGATCCCAGGCTCTCATCCAAACGTAAATCTTATATCCGATGACCCCTTTCTTCCCTCTCTGGAATACGTATTTATATATCTCTGTCATGTGATTATTACCCACGTGGGCGTCTCGGGTATAGATGGGCAAATCCGGTGGATCTGTACTCGGTAGCTAGTAGGTTTCCACTTAGGTCAACCCTGAACCTGGCTTCTCTGAGAAAAAAAAATGAGTGCAAAATCTATCCCGGCATCGTCCGAGGTGAACCACATCCTATGAAGTATCCAAATTCAAGCATTTGAAGACAGAACGTATGGATGTCAGCAAGAGAAAACAAAAAAAAAGACCCAAGATGCTAACTATGAATTGGACATATCAAAATCATGCAAGTACAGAAGTTCTGGCACTGAAATCCGAAGGCGCATCCCAATAGACGCCTTCCAAAAACTAAACAAAGTATTAAGAAATATAATATTTTCGTTAGAAACAAGCAAAAGTGATGAACTTACGTTTATGTAATATCAGTCCTCCTCTATAACAGCTCCTCACAGAGGAAAACGAAATGTTGTTCTACAGAAGGATACTATGTGTTGTGCATTCCGAGATGAAATCCTGTCTCAAAATGAATGACAAACGCAGGAATGAAATATAGCAAATAAATGTATTGACGTAATAATACAATTGGTAGTACGGTTAGTAGATCCAGAAATGCGGTTAGTAGCAATAATAATATATATACAGTCTAGGATATTTCACTATCGAAGTATGGCTTCCCTCTGAGTCTACGTGCTCGCAACTGTGATTCCTACAAAGTGGTTACCTCACACTCTCACTCTCACTGTATCACTGTATAAATGTATCTCACGTCTAACACCCGGGCATTCACCGGCAGCAGTACAAGTACACACTGGTCGAGTCCACTTGTATGAAAAGGGGGTGGACTCCATAACACTATGGACAGGGCAACGACAAAGTTTTCAGGAAAATGGAAATAAAAAAAGACAATTGTACATAATAAAAAGAAACAGTTAACATTTCTGGAACATGGGAAAAGAAGAAATGGAAATTTGACACGCAAAGGACATATTGAAAGCAAACGGCATAGATGAAAGCTGCGAGTAGCCTACATAACGAGGTTGTGTAAATGGATGGCTAAACAGGGAAAAAAGGGGATAGTAAAAAGATAGACATTGGTAAGAGTTACTGTTGTAGCATAGCATACCTACGGGTATAATGGGTATGTCCCGATTCACATAAATACAGTAGTAAATACTGTGTGTTGGTCTGCAGTTGGAGATTCGTCTCTAGCTGTGCTAGTCAAACTCTCTGACCGGAGGCAGAGAAGATCTCCAAACGAGGCTATGTCGAAGGGCAGAGTCTCGTCTCAGGAAACAACAACCTGATCCCATTTTATATTGATTACTATTCGGATTACTATTTCTAGTCTATCCGCTATTACTATACGCGCCTCCATTCTCTACGCTATTCACTATACTATTTCTCTATTCGGATCACTATACGGTGATTACTATTGGAACGAGTATTATCGAGCAAGTACTTTAAGTGCGAGTGTTATTCGAAGTCGTCTGACACCAGTATTGTTCAATGACATTACTGTAGTTGTATCTGCGATTACAAAGTCTCTACTACAACAAGCATTACGAAAGTGACAACCAGTATTCGTTGACATCACAAAAGTGGCAACGAGTGTTCGTTGAGTCACAAAAGTGATGATATAGTGAGTAATTGGCGCGTTTGAAGGGCGCATTGTATTAAAAAAAAGCTTTTTTTTCTGTTCAGTCAGTAGATGATTTTGCTGCATGTCTTCATGTTACAAATGTGACGCAGTTAAACGACCATGAAGCGGGACTTCCACATCACAGCGTATTCTTCATACTTTCTGTCCATCATTTGATTAGCATCATGCAATAGACTCCCAGCGGTTCAGGACATCCACAAGGAATTGATCGATTAAAGGTGGAAACGGTTTTTTTGATGTAAGAATGATGTGAAGTCATAGAAAACAAAGATTACTATTTGGATAACTGAATAATGATGCTATGAATTTATAGAATAAAATATTTTGTCTAAAATAATGTTGGAAACCTTTATGTCGAGCTCATTTATTTTTTACTATTTTTTTTTTTTTTTTGCATTGGAAAGGCGCTTAATAAAAGTCCTTCGTAAAAATGTCACTTACTTTATTACAGGCACTCTTTCTGGCTGTTGGTCCTGGGTTTCGGGATAATTTCCTCATAGAACCCTTTGAGAATATTGAACTTTATAACATGATGTCTGGTGAGTAATGTTACCTCATTTTATTGGTACCAGTTAGACCATTTCCACATAGAATCATTTCTGAATATGTTTCAGTTTATAATAGGATGCGTGATAAATCAAAGTTTTTGGTGGTTTTTTATACTTGTTATATGAGAGCATCCGATCATATTGAACTTTATGAGGGAATTTCTGATGAGTCAATTTTTTACCGTTTTCTTTGGTTCTTATTGGAATATTAGATCATACCCTCATAGATATTCTTTGAGAATATTGAACATTATAACATGATGTCTGGTGACTAAAAAGTTTCTCTTTTTTATTAATTACTGTAGAAATATAAGATCATTAGAACATGAAAGATACTATACAATTTCTAGGAATAATAATATAATATCTAAGAATAATAATAAAAGACCTTCGAAAAGCTATCAAAATACAAGGACCTTGAAATCGAAATCTCAAAAATGTAGCACATGGGAACATCAACAATCCCCGTTGTAGTTGGAGCCCTAGGACTGGTTGGAAAAGATTCCAGTATACTCATTGAACGGATTCCTGAAAGCCCATGCCTTAAAGAAATACAAAAGATTTTTCTCACGAGTACAGCTGACACCTTATGAAGGGTTTTATCTATGTAAAATATGTTTTTTTAATTGGTCAGTGGAAAATGTCATGATGCCATTTTCTTAGGTCTCTGGGCGGGACCCGGAAATAAATGTGTACATACCAGAATCAAAGGAATAATAATAATAATAATAATAATAATAATAAATTGTTATTAAAGACCACAAACAAAAACGGTGCCTCCTTGTTCATATGGCAGTCCCTGCTGACTGCAATGTATCTTTGAAGATATTCAAAAAGCTGTCAAAATACAAGGACCTTGAAATAGAAATCTCGAAAATATGGCATATGGGAACATCAACAATCCCTGTTGTAGTTGGAGCCCTAGGACTGGTTGGAAAAAAATTGCAGTAGACTAATTGAAGGGATTCCTGGAAGTCCATGCCTCAAGGAGATACAAAAAATTGTTCTAACAAGTACAGCCCACACTTTACGAAGGGCTTTATCTATGTAATTTTTTTTTTTTTTTTTTGTCAGTGGAAAGTGTCATAACGCCATTTCTAACCTTAGGTCCCTGGGCGGGACCCGGAAAGAAATGTGTAAACGCCAGAAATCAAAGAAAATAAAAATAAAAATAATAATAATAATAATATCTAGCAAAGGTAAAGTGTTATTTGTTTCAGTTTCCGATGTATTAACTACAGAGGGTCCAACGGCAGAAATGTTGTGAGCATGTGACAACGATTTTTTTATCTTTTTTTTTTTCATTGTTTTACATTTTTATTTTCCGGTGCAACGCCGGGTATTCTTACCATTCGTTTATAATTTCAACATAACAATTGCTTCTGTTGGAAGGTACTTATTCCGATAATAACTTTTCAATTAAATTTCTTGAATGTTCTTTTAGAACTGATGAAATTAAAACCGTCCAAAAATAACGGCACGACAGGTAGTTTGAACCATATCATCAACAGTGACAAACCACTTCTGACGAAATCAAAGGCTCCAAAAAGTTGTACGAATACCGAAAACTGGAAGTTGATTCAAAAGTATCTCTACGAAAGACCTTGCTACAATAAAACTTCTATCGTATGTATTAATTTATTGTTTTCATCGTAAACACACATGTTCTATCAAATGTTTACAAATATATATATATATATATATATATATATATATATATATATCTTTACACCTCATCATTCTCTCTCTCTCTCTCTCTCTCTTTCTTACTATCATCCTTACTATTTTAAATCTTCTCTCCTCTCTCTCTCTCTCTCTCTCTCTCTCTATATATATATATATATATATATATATATAAAAACTGTTGAAATTTATAACCGATTATATGATGCTTAATTTAGTCTTTTCCTTATTTATTTATTTTCCCTGCATATATATATATATATATATATATATATATATATATATATATATAGAGAGAGAGAGAGAGAGAGAGTCTTGGGCATGACGATATATATATATATATATATAGAGAGAGAGAGAGAGAGATATATATATATATAGATATATATATATATATATATAAAGAAAGAAAGAAAGAACAGTAAGATATATAATCTGGTGTTCTTATTGATATTTTTTTTATTTTTTACAAAACAGAGCATAAATATTATAAATTAACTGATTTAAAATGTGTTTTTTCGCTACACTGTAATATTCATGTTTCAAAAACTGAAAAAAGCTGGTAATATACATGCTTATATTTGATATGAAAAAATAATTTTAAATAATTTAAGTAATTCTATTACATTTACTTGTTTTAAAAAGAAATATAGTCTATCAGTAATTAAGAGTAAAAATATTTAAAAATTGTAGTTAAATAAAACGTATTCTAACCCAAACACCCCTAGATAGAATCTTTAAGTATACAAGTACGAAAAAAATGCCGAAAAACTTTTTGCCGTTAAAAAAAAGCAAAAAAAAAAAGCCAGACGACCTGCGTTTAACGGGTGTCAGAATTCGTTGAAAAATACACCCCTGCCCTCCCTAAACTTAACCTCTTTTTCGAACGTAACTCATAATTGATACAACAATAGTTAATAAAAAGGGATACGCTACCGCCCTTGTCTGAATGATTAGATTTCTCTGTATCCATGGAAACAGGAAATTAGGAATTTATATGTGCGTTTAAAACTCAGTAAATTTAAAAATAAGTTATTCCAAAATTCGCTTGAAGGTGAAACGGAACTAATGCTTTTAATTTAATTATATAATTAAATTTTATAATTAAAATTATATAATTAAATTTTAAGTTTTTAGCTACAGTTTTTGAAACATGGTTATTACTGTGTAGCGAAAAAACATATTTTAAATCAGTTTATATATATATATATATATAGTCTTGTGTATGAAGATAAACTTCATCCGCCAACAAAGCATCTGAGCGTGAGATTCGAGGTTACGAGGAGCGTAAAACCAGCTCTTAATTGCTGTTGTAACAAGGTCCACCCTGATCCGGTGTGGTAGCACCTGTTCGGGACCCAACTATTAACCCGCAAACACCAAGTAAGTATCAAATACATTTTATAGTAAAAAATACCAGCAATGCATTTTTCATATTAAAAATTTACCACCAATACATTTTTAAAGCATAATTAAGAACAATACATTTTATAGCAAAATGACCAGCAATATATATTATCTGTAGTTGAAGCCATAAGACTATGTTCCAAATATTTAGATTTCAGCATTAAATAACCCATACGCCGCTAAACAAAATCAACTAATGCATTGCTCTTCTACTCGAGTCGAGCTCGCCTAGTTACTGACGTCTTTTATAGAGAAAAAACGTTAAAATTTCCCTTCCGTTCTGTCATGCGACGATAGCTTTGGGGTAGAATCTCTGACAGATACCAAATCGGTCGGGTTTTGCTCCCGGTTTGAAGCAAACGGATGTCTAGCCACACTGATGAGCTGTGATCCAGCGAAACAAACTGTCTATGGATGACTATATATATATATGTAAGTGTGTGTGTGTGTGTGTGTGTGCGCGCGCGCGCGCGTGTGTGTAAAATTAGATATATAGTGTTGTGGATTCCGGGTTGAAATCCGGTACCAATAAATAACAAACGCCAGGAATGAATATATGAAAATAATTTATTAACGTAATAATACAAACTGGTAAAGCAGGTTAGTAGTTCCAGGAATACGGGTTAGTAGCAAAATATCTATACAGTCTTTGGTACTGAAGTATCGCTGTATGACTTCTTACTGAGTCTACGTGCTCGATCTCTGTGACTCCTACAACGCTGTTACCTCGCCACTGATTCCTTTTCTTTATTATTTGTGAATTGCTATGATTTCTCGGGAAATAAAGCGTAGTCTTTCCCCGTTTGCCTTCTTCACAAATTCCTTTCCTTTATCGTGTGTGAATTGCCATGATTTGGCAAAGATAATGAAGTGGTTTTACCTACAACCTTTTACTCTGTCACTCTCGACTCGACTCCTCGGTCTTGCTCTCGTCTAACCTTTGTCTCACTCTTGCAGTAGTATATGTATATACTGGGTGAGTTCATTTGTATAAGAAGGGGTGGACCCCTCAACATATAGTAAAAACTAAACAAGCTCACTAAACGTGATGTATTGATTATACAAACATATTAATGTAATACATAATACTGGTGTAATATTTACTGTATACCTACTTTTGCTGCCCCTTTACATACGCTATATTTCGCCCAATACAAGGCCGAAGATGCACCCAAGCTAAAAACTTGTCTTATAACCGTAAGAGGAGGAAGTAAAGAAAAGAGATCGTGAGGATATATAGGATAGATAACGCTTAATCCTAGGTTAAGTTATTAGTGGTCAAGGAATGATCCATTCGGAAATATTTTTCCAGAAAGTAGCAGCTCTCGGGAAGAAACTAACTGAACAGCACTTCTTTCTTACTAATGGAACCTGAAGGGTATGAGGAAGATTCCCCCCACGCCACTGTTATAGTGGAACACACCTATTCTATAATTAATAGACTCTCCCACCTATAATAAGTAGGAGTAGTAAGAGTAATGAGCGAGTCTGGGAATCGGTCAGTCAGTCAAGGTCGGACGACCGTTAGTCGAATACTAAAGTATCAGCGACCACAACTAGATTACTCTGCGTTATACCTATTATATCAAGTTCTTAACGTTTTGTACGTCGAACCTATTTTAGGACCGACTTAGTACAAATACAAGCCTCCGCTGTGAAACCACTCCATAACAAACTTGGCGACGAGGTATTCGGATTCATACGGTGGAAGAGAAAGAAAAATTCGTTCGCCATATAACAAACCTGGCGATGAGGAATTCACACTCCATAACAGCCACGTTCCTTGATGAATTTCATCTTAACATCAAAAAACTGATAAGACAAATGGAAAGAATAAAAAATAGACACAATATAGGCATGTGTATATTATTCAAGGAAACATGTTTGAATGAAAATAAGCTGCCTAAATAGTTATATATATATATTGGAGGAACCTTATGTATATATATATGTGTATGTGTCTGTGTCTCTGTGTGTGTGTGTATGTGTGTGTGTGTACAGATTGGGGAAACAAATATTCGTACACATACAAATTTTTAATTTATTGTATTTCCAACTAATGAAAAGGCATACTTTTCATACAATTAACTGTACACAGGAGCATAATAACTAAATATGCATAGAAAAGAAGAATAAATTTGAATTAATAGAAATAAATCCCATTTATCCATTTTAATAGGTGAAAAAAGTATTCATACAAATGCAAATTTCAGATTTTAAAACTTTTAAATTGCTTTAATACTCTAGATTATTCAAGTTGAATATTCCAGAATGTTTCAATGATGTTATCAATAATTATTTTTAGCCTAAAAATACAAACAGAACATTCTGTAATTGATATTCGTGCAAGATGTTTTTCATTATGGCAAGAGGTAAAGAATTGACAAATTCGCAAAAATAACTGATTGTTAAGCTCTAGAAACAAGGTAAAAGTTACAGGAAAATCTCAGACAACCTGAATATTCCATTTACTAACATTAGTTCATTCATTGCAACGTATAAAAGACTCAAAACTGTTGAAAATCAACGAAGAACCGTCCTCTCGGACAAACAATATGGCTTCCGTTTTGCCAGGTCTACCGCTGATGTGCCATCACTGAATATGTATATCAAGCTCTTGATAATAATTGCGGAGATCGAGCAATAGATATCAAGGAGGCGTTTGACAAGGTTTAGCACGCTGGCCTTCTAAGCAAGCTCTAGGTCTACGGTATCATATGACGAATGTTTGATTTAATCCAAACGTTCCTATCAAATCGTGAAATGAAGGTCTTTTTGAACGGCCTCGCTTCCAGATCTTTTCATAGCCTACATTGTTTCTGATCTTTATCAATCATCTCCGAGATATCATAATTTCCCAGATAAGTATTTATGTAACATTTACCCCTAACTCAATAGCAAATCCGTCAGAGCTGACAAACTTGGCAGCTGCTTTTGAAAAGAACCTTCAAATCAGTGGCTAACTGGGTTTTATAAATTTTAACGTCACCAAAACAAAACTGTTTTCATTTAACCACCATAGTAAACCTTTTCTGCCTGCCATCAGCGTCTCTGACGCTAGATTCCTGAAAAACAACACACTGTGCCTTCCTGGCCACACGTTTTCAACTGACTTGGAGTGGAGCGATTATATCGAATCAATAGCTGCATCTATTGCAAGGAAAGTTGGTTCACTGTGTCGTCTCAGAAATTTTTTCTTGTTAGAATCCATCAAGGACATTTACAAGTCTACCATTCGTCCGTGCATTGAATATTGTTGCCATATCTGGTCTAGTACTTCTGCTATTCATCTCAAAGTTCTTGACAAAATCCAAAGAAGGATCTGTAATTTAACCAATCCTGATTTTGCATCTACTTCAGTCACTTTCTGTTGAAGCTTGGATAAGCATGGAATAATAATAATACAACACAAAATGTACGTAAACAAAATATATTGAAACAAGGAAAAGGTACACAATATTTACAGTTAGTTTTGGTATATTCTTGGGAAGACTGTTCCTGTAGAATGGGTTGACTTAATCGCAGTCGGGCAGAGTCTCTCGATTCGATCTCTTCTTACTTCTTCCCCCGTCTTCCGGTACCAACCCATATTTATATGGTTGGTACTCCACTATGTAAATTAGGTGGATCGTACCACAACACTTTCTCACCAACGTGACGTGGCTTCTCTCTGTCTTTTCTACAAATATTTTCATGGCAGCTGCTCTGACAACCCTTTTTTCTTGGTGCTCTGAATTTAAGTGTACTATTAGATTGGCATCCGGATCCCACACATTTACTGTCGAAATAGCTAAATGCAACCAACACTTCTACTCCAACAGTTTCTTTTCTCGCACTTCCCACCTGTGGAACTCCCTTCTGTTTACTTGCTTCCCCGATAACTACAATCTTCAAAAATTTAAATGCAACGTCAATCGCCATCTTTTATCTTCTTGAATCCCGTTCATCATTTATCCTTTCCGCAATCCTCTCTAAACTCAGTCTTTTCTTCCATTTTCCCTCCTTGCAAACCCTGCTAACTAGTGACATTTCCGTCTTGCATAGGATTATATAATTAAAAAAAATTTTTTTAAAAATAAAAGTTTTGAATGTTGCAACAACGTTTTTCTTATTTTTTATTGCATTTTATCTTTCCGCAGGATAGCCTACTTATTCCCAAATTAAAAGATTCTGTGAGAAAAAAAGCCACCATTTTGAAGAAAAACCTTCCGATGGGACCGCCTATCGATGCAAGTAGTAACAGCTGTTACGTATTACTTTATCAAACAGATTTCGTTGTTGGCGCCAGCAACGATCGTCTCATGCCTCTATGGATTTCAACCACCCTGGATATTCAATCAAAATGGACGGAGACGCTTGTAAGTCGCTCAGACCTTTTCAAATTCCAAACTCGTAAAATTTACTGACGATATGGTAAGACCTAAGTTATTCTTTGAGTAAATGACATCGTATATCTTATTAGGAATGCTGGTAATTATTGAATAAATAGTGTACTCATGCCGTGAAAAATGTCAATTGTTAGAATGTTTTAATCGTGAGATGCAATGAAACATAAGATCTTGAAACATTGTATCGTGATTCAATAAATTGAGAATAAAAAATTAACGACTAAAACAGGGGCCAATGAACTGTTTAATTAGTCCGTTCCCTTTATATTTTAAGGCGTTAAATGATATCTATGGTTCATTGATTACTCCTGGTATTATATAAAACGCTTACAAAGAAACTGATTAATTAAACGGCCCATTTTGCTCGGGAACTAATGTTGTCTAAATGCAAATAAATATTTTATTTGTATAGATTATAAAAAACAAGTAAGGGAGGTAAACACTCATATGTATTAACTTAATTTGTTTTACCTCCCTTCTCGCTACAAATGGGACAGGAAATATATAAATAGACATCGATAATTTTTATATGGTTCAATAGTATGAGATTTAGTCATATAAACTTCACTCTTTAATACGACCGTGCTAAATGAATTTTTTTTTTATTAACGTCCACAAATGCAAAGCCCAAGAGCCAGTTAAGGTGAAGGGTTACGAATATGGTATGGGCGTGTGTAGGAAGTAGGAAGAGTATGAGGATATAGAGAATAGATAGCGACTGATTGTAAGCTTTAAAAATTATTGTAGTGATTGAGGAAGCATTCACACAGGAGTCTGTTCTACAAAGTAGCTGATCTGAGAAATTTTGTGGGTGGAATTTCTTTCTTACAAATGAAGTATGAAGGGAATGTCGGTGGTGCGAGTCTGTGGGCGTAGTAGGACATGTTCTAGCTGTAAAGGTTTGAACAGGTGTAACTGAATGTCATGGGTCAAGAGAGAGGGACGAATCAAGCCGAGCTTCTCGGCTTGACGGTCGAACTCTCTGTCTCTGAGCAGAGAGGAACCCGGACGAGGCTCCGCCGAAGGGCAGAGTCTCGTTCGGGGATGTTGACCAACCCGATCCCGTTTCGTTTATACGGGTTCTACGGGCATTTTTTGGCCGAGCCTACGGGCTCGGGAAACCCACGTTAAACTCGGCCTTGTGCCACATGCAACCCTCGTGGGGGGGGGGGCTAGATACCGAATCGAGCTTAGCTTCTCAGCTTGACGATTGAACTCTTTGCCTCTGAGCAGAGAGGAACCCGGACGAGGCTCAGCCGAAGGGCAGAGTCTCGTTCGGGGAGGTTAACCAACCCGATCCTGTTTATACGGGTTCAACGGGCATTTTTGGCCGAGCCTACGGGCTCGGGAAACCCACGTTAAACTCGGCCTTGTGCTATATGCAACCCTCGTGGGTGGTGGCTAGCTACCGAATCGAGTCGAGCCAATAGTAGTTCACTCCAAACCAGACTGACAGTCATACTAACACCTTCCACATCTTGTATTATTATTTCGTGTAATATACCTTCGTTATTTTTTAGTCTTGTGTTCGTGTTGTTCTTCCTTGGTCCTACTCTGGACCATAACACTAATCAACGGAACTCGACCGAACATTTTCCCCGAAAATAGCCATAAAATAGTGGGAGGTTTACGACATTTCGTCTGTGGGGAAAGGAACTGTAGGGTGGGAAATAAGTCATCCCTCTCCAAAGGCTGTGCAAACAATTTTGAACGCGGCCAGGGCTGGAATATGGCGATTGGGCAAATACCGTAGTTTCCTTTTTTGAAGTACTTATAACAAATGTTATATTGAGTTTAGATTTTTTTTTAAATTTCAGTTGTACTAGTTAATAAGTTTGTAGGTAGTATCATATCTTGATATACATATAATAATACATCCCAGATCAATAACGATTACAATTTTTTAATCAAATTTACCCCAAGCAAGGCAATAAAGCCACTAAGGCACAAGGGGTTACTGTGTGTGAAAGAATTTGAAAACAGAAACATTATTAAGGAGCGAGAACAATAGAAGAGTAATCAGGAAAACAGTAGATTGACATTGCATGTAAATTTTTGAAGATCAAAGTTGGCCGGAAAGCATGGAGCCGGAAGAGAGTCCCCCAAGCGAGAAGTGCAAAAAAGAAACTGTCAGCATAGAACCTACGGTTACACCTAGCCAATTCAACTGTAAAATGATAAAACCTTAACCCCAAACTAATACTTCGCTTAAATTAATAAAATCTAGATACCATGAGGAAGAGATCATCCGAACAATTAAAACGAAAGATTTTTATAGAAAAATAACAGGGAAACAACTTTATGTCGGTGGGAAAGTGGCTGAAGCCGAGATGCCAGGTTAAGACCAATAATATTGCTGGTTCTTCTTCAGACTTTATCAAAAATCTCTAAATATATAGCAGGAACACCAGACCATATGTGTTAGCAATATTCTAAGCGTGAATGAATTGCAGACTTATAGATATGTAAGATAGATTTTGGAGAGCAACTGAACTAGCAATGGATTCAGTGTACTATTTCCACTTCATTTCAGCCGAATGTGTTAACCCAAAAAGGTGCAACGAGGTTAGCATCAGCCATGCAGATGGAATGCAGAAAAGGGTATCTGAAATTGTAAAGAATTCATCTAAACATAGTATCAAATTTGTTACAACTACTTCAAAACCACAAAGAGATTTAATTAATACAAAACAAAATAATGACTTAAAAGCTGAAGCATGATTTTACGCTATAGACTGTAACAACTGTCGCAAGAAATACATAGGTATACATCAAGGAATTTAAATAAAAAATATATGAACACAAAAGGGATATTTTACTAAACAATTTTGCTAAGCTCAATGCAGTAGTCGTTCATCATAATACGTTTGATAATGATTTCGACTTAAAAATGAAATTTTAATAAAGAGAAAATTATTTATTAATGCGAAAATGTATAGAATGTGCACTGATTTCTTAGGAATCCACGGTAAATATATGTCCACCTTCACACAGCAGGATGTTGCCTTTCTTGACAAACTTACTGCAGTGTGGAATATTTAAAAACCAAGACGATAAAAAGAAAGACAGAAGCGGTAGAAAGCTGAATGAGATCGGCTAGTTTGTAGGTCTAGACCCATCGGACGCTAGAAATTTAACATTTAGATTTAAAGTTAAGCGTCTCTTCATTTTCGGTGTTTCTCTCAGTGTCTAATTCTAAATCAGTGGTACTCAACTTTTTATTATCCATGAACCACTTTTGCTCTTAATTTTTTTGGCAGACCCTCATAACCGTTCAATGGAAAAAATAGCTTATTTGGAAAAAAATAGCTTATTTTAGCTCTCTTCAAAAAAAATAGCTCTTTTGACTAATAAATAAGTTTAGGAATTGTATTATATAGTAAATGTATATTCTTTATTTTGAAGTAAAACTAATTTAATGAAAATAAACCTGTATTTAGCAACTAAATTCTATGAGACATTTATGTA
Source organism: Acanthosepion pharaonis (assembly GCA_903632075.3). Classification (NCBI taxonomy): domain Eukaryota; kingdom Metazoa; phylum Mollusca; class Cephalopoda; order Sepiida; family Sepiidae; genus Acanthosepion; species Acanthosepion pharaonis. Next base: position 886,527 of record CAHIKZ030005558.1, read on the forward strand.
AACTAGTAAAATAACTCATAATTTAAACCATTTTAAAATATGTGAGTAATTAATAAATTTCAAGAAATGCAGATTTATTCAATGAGAAAGATATGGCTAATGTTTCTCTATGAGTTTTTTTTTTATTCGATTCCATGATGTTAATTTTCAAATTGTCGAATCTATTACTATATATTGATATTTTATTTTATAAAAAATTTAAAATTAATATTATTATTCATGATTAATATATTAAATTAATTTATATAGTCAATTATAATCTTTATATAATTTTCCTGTATATATATATATATATATATATATATATATATATATATATATATATATATATACTATAGTAGAGCCCGGCGTTGCCCGGGAATGTAACAGTAAGAGATAGATCAAGTATCGACCATCATAAAGACTGAAAAATAAAATTGACAAAGATTATTGTTTAAGGTTGACAGACACGCATGTCTTAATTACTTTTTTTTTACGAATTGGTCAAACCCAAACTCAAACAAAAACATTGTTTTCAATCGTCATGAGTCTACCGATTGAATAGAATTTTATTATAAACAATTGTCTTGTAAATGGAATTTTTAAAGCATTCTGAATGTAAAAATAAAGAAAAAAGTGTGCAAGACAATAAGGAACACTACCTGCCAAAAAAAGTGAAGTTTTGTTGAAATCGGTTGAAAAATGTAGGAAATCCGATCCCATATATAAACGAAACACACACACACACACACAAACAACCTGGGTTTTATAATAAGTATAACTCGATATGAGTTGTCCCCCCTTTCATTCTCGTGATGCCTCTTAGTCGTGTTTTCAAATTGATTTCGTGCAAAAACAATTGTGTTTTTCCAATTTTGGCGCTGTCAGAACCACTGCAAGGTAATTTTACGTAGTCCTGTGAAGTTTTGTTGAAATCGGTTGAAAAATGTAGGAAATGCAATCCAATATATAAACGTACAGACACACACACACACACACACAACCTGGGTTTTATAATAAGTATGATATATATATATATATATATATATATATATATATATATATAATCCTTCTTTATATATCCTTCAAACATCCAGTAGAGTAAAAGGGACGCTAAAACTTACGACACTCGATTTCATTTTCTGCTAGTTTTAGAGGTGTTTCTCTATTTTAATACTTGAATATGACAAATATTACTGTAGAAATTCCAATTCTCAGTTGTAACATCAGGTCCAGAATTGAAATTGTTCTATAGACCTCTAAAATATTCCCGTGGACACACAATTTGCAATTTTTTTTATGTGTACCCCCCCCAGTAATGTTACATCGACCTTTGTTTTTATTTTATTCTATTCGCCTACATTCAGATTTTCCCATTAATAAAAAAAAGTGTTTAAGATACTGACGAAGTCCTTTTGAAGGACGAAACACGTCACATAGGATTTTATATCCATTTTGTCATTCAATAAAGTATCTTAAAAGAATCTATAAATTCAATTAGAGAATGCTTTTTTTTTTCAAATTCACAGACTGGATCTCTCCAAAAAAAGCGAAAAAACTGTGTGTTTACGGACGCACGGATGGACGTTAAATATTGGACTAAAGGCATCCAACAAAATCAGGATATAGGCTTTTTATACAATATCGGTAAGTGCGACATCATCCTCTGTACTATTAATATACGTGTTGAGTATACGTTCGAGATTAGATCATTTATTCATTGCCGAGCAGTAGAGGAAATTGTATGTGTTCATGTGTTCGTACTTGGCTGGAATCTGTATTGTCTGAAGATTGATAAAGTTGCTAGGATTTAGGAATATTTAAAATGGCTTGTAGGAAAGATGCTATAAAAAAAATGGGATGCTTTTGAGTGACGCAGGCGGTTAAAAGAAGACTTAGAAGGTGTTCACGATGAATCAAGTATTAGGTAGCCCAATTAACGAATTCAAATAGGAACAGTGCTCGAACCTTGCATCCAGACATGCTCTAACTTTTGCTTTCTTAAGACGCAAACTTGATGAGTTATTCATCGTCGAGCAGCAGAGGAAGTTGCATGTGCTCATGTTTCAATGCTGACAGAAATGTAAAGATTGGTAAAGGTGCTAGCAGTTATTTAGGCCTATTTAAAATGCTTTCTGGGGAACATGCAATGAAAAAACAAATGCTTTTGAATAGCATAGACTGTTCAAAAGCGGAAGGTGTTCACAATGAAGCATGAATTGGGCAACCCAAAATACAGATAACAAATGAAAATGGGAACGGAGCTCAAAACTTAGGCCCTCAGATCAAAGATTAAGTGTGCGATTAACTATGAATAATTAAACAGTGACAAATTTTAACGTTTCCTCGAAAATGCTGCCTCAGATCTTGACAATTTAATTCCTGGAAAGCAAAGCTTTCTCATCTCCTCACTATAGGCGACTGTCACCTTCAAAATATCGCCTTTTTGAAACTAGAAATGATAGTCACCGGATAAAGAAACTTTGCTTTCACATGACAATTCCCCAAAAAATAAATGTCGCATTTCGTATATTGCCAAATATATTTATATACATTCAACGATACAGGGATTCTTTTGGGCATTTGTGTGCAGGTTTTGTGCGCGCGCATCGAGGCAGTCAGTTATGCATAATACACTTTTTCACTGAAACCATGTTTTGACATTCAATGATTACACATCAAATTTACATTTTGTCTTCAATCTCATATCATGAACTTAGCTTTGATCATAAAAAGAGGGACCAGTTTTTTAGAGTATTTAACTAAGAGACACGGCACTTATTCAATGCAAAAATGGACAAAGTTTAACATATGTGCCTGCAAAAAAAAAACACTGAGTGAAAAAGATGTTTTTTCTCTTGACACTCAGTGTGATACATGCTTAGGCAATCATGTATGATTTGATATATGACTGACGAGGCAGATATTTTCCTGCAGTAGGTTGCCATTTCTTTCTGCAGGAGACCAGTTGCCATCCAAGGCTATAGAACCCAGTTTTTCCTGCTATTTACCCATAGCTGGAGTGAGAAGAAAAGTATTCATACCTTTCCCAAGGGTATTAGTACATAAGTGAATTTAATGAATTCGACTAGAATTCGAGCTTGGCTTTCCGACGCTGGTATTACTATATGCTCCAGTGACATTTTTTTTTTTTTTGTGATGTTATTTTCCCTCTGGACATTTGCCTTTTATCAAAGAGCTTAATGGATTATTTACAAAGAAGAGATTATAAAAAGACTCTTTCACTGAAACTGTGTTTTGACATTCAATGATTACACATCAAATTTACATTTTGTCTTCAATCTCATATCATGAACTTAGCTTTGATCATAAAAAGAGGGATCAGTTTTTAGAGTATCTAACTAAGAGACACAGCACTTATTCAATGCAAAAATGGACAAAGTTTAACATATGTTCCTGCAAAAAAAACACTGAGTGAAAAAGATTTTTTTTCTCTTGACATTCAGTCAGTTATGTGCAATATACGCTTAGGTGGTGATGAATATTTTCATACATGACTGACGAGGCAGATTTTTTCCCGCAGTCGGTTGCCACCCAAGGCTATAGAACCTGGTCTGTCCTATTTATCCATAGCTGTGGGGAGAAGAAGTGGATTCATACCTTTTCCAAGGGTATTAGCACGTAAGTGAATGTAATGGATTCCACTGGAATTCGAACTCGGATCACCAATTCTTCAATCCAAGACGCTATCCATTACTCCATCCTAGCGCATGGAAGCTTTTTCTTAAGACAGCAGAAAACAATAATAATAAAACAATTAATTTTACCACACAAATAAAAACAGGTAATAACATATATAAACGACTACAAGACCAAATCTTTAGCGAAGAGAAGAAAATATTAAAGAATATGATTGCTAATAGCCTCAAACAGAGATATAGAAAGAAAACACGAAGAATATATAGTCCGTACAACACAAAAGTGGTCAAAAGTGGCACCACTCGTTGCAGATACCTTGCTAATGTACAAACTTAGTATAATGAATATACGAGATCTGTCTGAAAAGTAATGGGACTGGGTGTCCTGTAATAGCTACAAGTGAAAGAGGGATAAGTTGATAGTTTTATCATCTATCATGATATCTTGGCAGTGTATAACTGTAATCTTAGCTTTTTGCAACCATTACATTCTTTTTCACAAACTAGAGTTGTGGCAGGACAAATCGTAGCTGCTTTACAACGCTCTGAGCATCCTGCAGTTACGGCCCGAGAAAACCATCACTGTACTGGAACAACCTCCCTATTCATATGATCTTGCTCCGTGTGACTTATTTCTTTTCCTCGATATCAAGAGGAACATCAAGGAATCTGTTTTGAAGGCGTGGATGCTATCAAAAGGGTCGAAACGAACTTCCAACAGTGCATAGAAACGTGGCAGAGAAAAATGGAATTAAACTCAAAGAGTATTACGTTGGAGGGAAAACCGTGTAGTTTATTGCCTGGAATTGAAATAAATTGTTTGTGACACTAATTCCGTTACGTTTAAGACATACTGCGTATAGAACTGCGTATACAATATTTTATACAGTTGTGGCAGGGAATACGCGAGAGTGATCTGTCTCTCTCGAAGAATAATACTTATGGATCTTAAAAAAGCAGTAAGTCACTGAGAAACTTTTTATCAAGTATGGCTGATCATGTAGTAAATAGTAAACAAGTAAATATATAAGCAAAAGTGTTTGAAGAGACTTGAGTGAACCACCATGCATTCTATGCTTGAGCAACTTGATCAGTAGACCAAGGATAAATTTCAATAGCATATGGAAAACATAAGTGTGAAGAAATTGGCCTAAACATTTAAAAATTTTGCACTACATCTCAAACGAATCTGATAATGGTAAACAGCTCTCTTGTTTTATTGATGATAAGGAGGGAGCTATCCTGGTAACATAGGTGTTCAGAGTTGGCATAAGAATGAGCTGGAACAAAAGAATAAAATGTTTCAAGAAGGCGGCCTTAAAATCGAAACTATGATCTAGAATTGGAATGCGAATAATGATGGCACCTACCTTGAATCCATCACAAAAATTCAGATTGTAGATTTAATAAATTCAGAATTTTTCAGATACCTTAGTGTATGGATCAGTTATAACAAATTTAGTACAGGAGATAAGGGAATTGAACATAGAATAGGCTGCGCTAGAGGTAGTTTCACACAACACCGCAAGAGACTACACAACCAACACATTAATCTAAGAACTGTAGCCATATTCTTGAACAGCCTCGTTAGATCAAAACTCTGATAGAAATATCAGGCATAAGGTCAAACTCATTCAGAAATGTGTAAATTATTAACTGTTTATGATATGTCCCGGAAAGGGATATATTTGTTCGAAGTAGCAAAGTGGTTTTGGACTACTGTAACCGATTAGGACAATCTAGCAGGTAACCATAATGGACTGGTCCTCGTCGTAGTGGTAGGCAATAGGCGTAGGCAATAGGCATAGACAATAGGCGTAGTCCCTGTACCTCCACATCAGTCTGTATTTATGGCTGACACCAGCCAATCATATTACTGTGAGGGGGAACCCAGGTGTATGCATATTCACTACATGACTTGAAGATTTCCAACAGCAACAATAATAAAAATGGATAGCACATTTAACATATAACCAAGATGTTAACTTTTCACACAACTATAAACAAAGGATTTGAAATTTAAATAATAATAATAATAATAGAAACAGCGATATCAGTTGAGAAGTCAAATTTCTAGAAAAACTGTTTTTTTGTAAAAAAAGATTTTATATATTTCAATGTCCTGGGTATGACAATAAACTACATCTGGCAGCTGATTGGGAGATTGGAAGTTTTGAGAAACGTGGAACCATCTCTTAATTACTGTTGTTTCTAGATCCACTTTGACCCGGGATGGTAGCCCCTGTTAGGGTTCCAGCATGGGCAAATATCTGTAGTTGAACGCATACAATTCCGTTCAAAATATATTTAGGTGAAGGTATAATATTGTTCAAAATATTTAGGTTTCAGTGTTAAATAACCCATAGATGTTGATATACTGCTAAACAAAATCAACCAACCAAAATCCATGTTTGAGTTTGGGTCTTTTTGTTTGAATCCATTCCCTGAATACTGTTCCAGTTCTGTTCACGTCTCCATAATCGGTAGATCCGGAAATAAACTACAAAAATTCCGCTTGTTGGGTCCACCCCCAACTGGCATTTAATTATTGGTCCCACAATGCTGCTGGCAAAAACACTATCATTACTCTATATAACCAGCATTCAGAATAAATTTAGTTGAAACCATAGAAATGCATTTATAATATACGGTGTCCATAAAGTCTGTTTACAATTTAAAAATCTTTTCTACAAAAGCAAATAAACCAAAAAATATGTGGAAATTGTTACAAAATGGGGAATAGATATTGAAATATTTTTAACTAATTTAATCCACCTCTATATGGACACCATTATTTGCACGAAGCACATGAAGATGGTAGTCGATTCCTTGCCATCTTTGCTGTAGCATAGCCTCATTAATGGTGGCAATGGCATCAATAGTCTTTTCCTTTAGATCAGTGAGGTCCCGTATCTTTGTTCGATACACGATATCTTTAACATAACCCATAGAAAGAACTCTTGTATTTCCGCTGAGTCTTCATATCCGATTTTGTTTCATTAATTGCCTTTACTTGAGGAATAGCCATTTTCAGGGGTTCATTTAATAGTACCGCTTTCATCAACAGGATAGCGGAAATACACAAATGCAATGTGATTAAAATCTTTGATAAAAACTAAGTAAATAGAACAAATCTGATTAAGATATCTCATCAGTTTTTTTTAAACTGCATAGAGACTTTATGGACAACCTGTACATTTAATTAAAGCAAGTGTGTTCGAAATATTTAGGTATTAAGATTAAAAAAAAACCCAAAGAGATTGATATACGACTAAACAAAATCAGCCAACCAAAAATAAAGTTCAGCCGACAATAACACTAACACTTCAGTCAATGAATGAAGAATGTTTTATTATAAGTGATGTAATGAATATGCATACACCAGGGTTCCCCCTCACAGTAATATGATCCTCTGGTGTCAGCTATAAATACAGACTGACGTGGAGATACAGGGACGACGCCTATTGCCTACCACTACGATGATGACCAGTTCATTACGGTTACCTGCTAGATTGTCCTACTCGGTTACACTAGTCTAAAACCACTTTGCTTTGACATAAGAGGTCTCATGTTTCAAAACAAGATCCGAAAACTTCAATATAATTATTTGAATTAAATTGAGTTAAAGTAAGCTCTGTTCCATCTTCAAGCGTAATTTTTTGGGGAATAACTTATTTCTGAAATTTACGTGTTTTAATAATTGAAATAAAAATTTCCATGGTAACAGCTAGGGCGAATTGTATAAATTAGGTAGGTGTGTGTTGGGTGTTAATAATAAGTATCAGTATAGAGTTACTTTCATGGAAGTCAAGTCAGGGTAAGGTGGGGGTGTCTAAATTTGAAACGGAAGATGTTTTCGCCTAGTCTGGTTTACGTGTCTATGGAGATTTATTTATTTTTTTATTTTATTTCTTTATGAAAGGGATTTGTGCATATAAAAACTTCCGTAACATTTGTTTTTAGACGACTTCATAAAGGGTTATCTTTTTTTGTAGGGTATTTAAACTATTTATTTGGGCTATGGATTATAAAAGTTATTAGAGAGAGAGAGAGGAGAGAGGGAGAGAGAGAGAGAATTTATCCTACATTGAGTAGTTGCACTTTGTCAGCCTATAGTGGGTCCTGTAGATACTTTGCACCTCCTCCATAAATTTTGGCGTGTCAGTATATTTAACGATCTCACTTCAGAGATAAGGTGAGTTAAAAGTTTTCTTATTCCGTTTGTGCGTGCTAATAGGCCATGCAGAGGCGACAAGAAGAAAGAAAAAAAGAATGTCATCAGATTGATGGAGAAAACGTAAGGAAAAAAGAAAGGAGGCGAGTAATGAAACGCTTCGATAACTGTGTAGCAATATGTCATATTAATCAAGATGAAAAAACAGTCGGAACAGTTCTGAAAAAAAAAGAAACAGTGACAAGATTTCACAACTCCAATATTCTATTTTTTTAAATGTTTTTACACATAATTGCTTCTGAGCTTTTGCATGTATCTGTCTTGATCTTTAACTTAATCGGTGCCAACCAATTTTGCAGACTTTCTGGATGCACCTGATGCATATTTATCGTCAAACGCAGTGAGAATGTTCACCGGATTCAGAAACGGTGAGTGTCAATTATTATTTTAGAATCTTCTTCTTCTTCTTTGTGCCTTATCGCTTCAGAACGTGAGTGATAATGGCCCTCCACAGCTTCCTCCCTTTTGCAGCTCTTACCACTATTGGTATTTTAGCTATCTCTCCTAATCCTTGTTTGCTAGCCATTTATACACACCCGTTCGGTAGGCTATTTGCCGCTTTCCTCTGTCCCCTTTGCCTTCAACGTATCCTGTGAGTGTTAAATTTTCCGACCCCTCTTTCCTACGAAATGTCAATTGTCTCTTTCTGATTCTAAATATAAGTGTGCTTTTTGTTTCTGTTTTCTCAAAAACCTCCTCGTTACTCAGATGTTCAGCCTATGCCATTCTCAGCATCCTTCTGTAGAACCATATTTCTGTTGTCTCAAGTCTCTTATTCGCCTGTGAGGAGATTGTCCTACATTCCCTGATCTATAGAAGGACCGATATTGTTTCTCACAAATTTTCTTAATACTTTGCTTAACTTCTAGAAGGCATCTTTCGCTACTCCAATTCGCCTTCAGATTTCAGTGTCACACTCCCCATCCTCTGTTGAAAGACTTCCTAGATATTTAAAATTGGGTAATTCTTTGATTTTGGTTTCTCCAATTCCTAGTTCGCATCTTAAACTGTTCTTTTTGCTGACAATCATATATTCTGTTTTCTTACAATTGATGGTTAGTTCAATTTTTTTCTAGTTTTCCTTTAATACATTCTAAACGAATTCCTGTAGTTTATTTTCTATGCCTGTTGTACAGCACTGCTCATCTGCATGTCTTATATTGTTAAGCTTGTGGCCACCAATAACGAATTCAGGTAGGACTTCTAAGTCTCTCAGAATCACTTCACTGTAAAGGTTGAATAAGTCGGGTGAAAAGACATATCCTTCTCTTACACTCCTTTCTGATTTTGTATATTTACTGAATTCATTTTCTATCTGCATGCAGACGGTTCGCTTTCAGTGTACGTTCTGGATTGTTCCAATCGGCAAACGCCCGGTTCAAACTTTTTTGCGATCTTTTGATCAGGGGTAGGAGCTTATCCCTTGTTTCCTGCTTAGGATTGGGTTTTCAGTTCCAGTAACCCCTTGCGTCTTAGTGGCTTCATCGTCTAACTTACAGGGGGGATTTATATAAATATATATATATATATATATATATATATATATATATATATATTGAACAATAAAAAATTAAAAATTAAAATCTTTAGACACACTGGGTTGTAGATTAATATTCTTTCGTTTTTTATTATTATTATTCCATTTAGATTCCTCGACTAGTTTCGGCCAAAATAGCCATCATCGGGAGGAGAAATATTTCTGCTTGCTGGTAGCACTAAACTACAGAAAAAATATTTATTCATATATATATATATATATATATATATATATATATATATATATATATATATATATATATATATATATATATATATATAGTTTTAAGGTGTGGTATATTTATGGGATAAAGTGCTTAGTATCAGAGATAGAGCGTATGTAAATATAAATATAAAAGTGAACACTCTGAGGCCATAGGCTGTTTCATGATGGAAATATATATATATATGTATATTCAAATAACTCAAGCTTACCTGACACTTCAAATAGTTCTTTGTGATGTATTTTATAAAACATATTTAGAATAAGCATGCACAGAAGCCCAAAATAGGGCTGTATAAAACGAACAAATCTATACTCATATTCTACACGTACGGCAATAAGATTAAAATTAACTTTGAAAATTTTTCTGAAGAGCTCTATGCTTGGGCCAACATTGTTAACAATACTGTTAACAAGATTGTCCCTAATTTTCATCACCGATTATCGCGATGTCACCAGGTCTCAATTCAATATCTATGCTGATAGAACGACTATTTGCTCCTGACTTAAGTCTGATCGATTCGATAAAGTCAAATTGCCAGCCGATCTCAAAAGTGACCTACTATCTTTTGTTAACTGGGGCAAGAAATGACTTGTTGATTTTAACACCTCCAAAAACTGCTCTCTTTTAAACGTCTTAGAGAAATTTTTGCCTTTTACCGGCATGGCTGATGCTAACCGCCAGAAGACTGACTCGATATGTATTCTCAGGCTAATGTTTTCTGCTGGTGTGATGTGGAAAAATATATTGAAATAATTTCTAGCTCTGCGGCTAGGAAAGTCTGTTCACTTTGTCGTGACAGACAAAATTTCCCGCCAGAAGCTACCTTATAAAATTTGCTCATGCATTGAATATTACAGCCATATCTACGATGTAATTAGAGATTCTTGGTGAAATCCAAGAAAGAATCTGCAATATTATCGGTCCTGACCAAGTATCTCGGCTTCAATCACTTTCCAAACGCCGTAACGCAACTTCCCTGTGGCTTTTCTATAAATGTTTTCATGTGAATTATTCTATGCTCTTTCTTCTCGCACTTCTCCCTTGTGAAACTGTCTTCCGGCCTCTATTAGAAACTAATCAAAGTCAGCTTCCTCTTCCCCACTTCCTCTAGTGATCTATATACGCACTCCGTTATATATATAGATAGATAGATAGATAATATTAGTGGTAAATATACATACATATGCAAAATATATATATATATATGCATATATATATATATATATATATATATATATATATATATATGGTATAAAATGACAATTGAAAAAATCTTAGATTTTGCCGACGCGTTTCGTCTTCCGACTTTTTCAAGGCAAAAATGAAATCGAAATATTTTTGTTGTTATAGTTACATTAAAAAAAATCCAAATTTAAAAAAGATAGACGCTTTTGTCTAAGCCTTTTTCTGGTTAATGTAAATCACCTTTATAGTAAGGGATTTTTTTTTTACATGTCGACAATATAGTTAGATTCCCAGATCAATTCTGTCTTGTCCACAGAATTGATCTGGGAATTTAAATATATATATATATATATATATATATATATATAGAGAGAGAGAGAGAGAGAGAGACTAGTTAGTTAAAATGGTTAACAATGGTTAGTAAATCCCCCAGATCATTACTAATTGGAAGCTCTGCAGGCGTTGCCTTGCGCCAAAACGACCTTTAGTAAATAACTGCTTTCAATAAGGGGAGAGCTTATGAATGCTATGCTAAAGTCAACACAATAATCTCAATAAAATTTAGAGTGGCAGATGCAAACAAAATTAAACTATTCAAAATTATTATATCTTCCTTTTCTTTTTTTTTTTTTTTTTTTTTTTTTTAAGGAATTTGGAAATTCTTGTGGCAGACTTTGAAAAAATACTCAAGATCCGAATCTGTCAACGTAGTTGTTGGTCCGGTGTTTGATAAGAATCACGACGGTATTTTTGACCCCGCTGACCGGTAAGTGTTTCAAATATGAAGACGGATACCATGGCTCATCTTCAGGGATTTATTTATGCTAGATGTTTTTTTTTAATCATTTCACCCCCAAACAAGGCGGGGATGCCTCTAGTACGCAGGAGGTTACAGGGTATGAAAGTGAGAAAATAGACAGAGCATCGGAAGGATCGAGGAAAGGACAAAATATGAACGGGATTCACGATAGAAGATGGAGATTGACGTTTCATTTAAATTTTTGATGATTGTAGTTATGAGGAAAGCAAGTAAACAGGAAGTGCGACAAAAGTTGCATTTACCTAATTCAACAGTAAAAGGGTGGGACCTAGATGCCAATCTAGTAACGCGCTTAAATTCATGTAGTCAGAGAACCAAGAAAAAAAAAGCCCTTCAGTTGCCATGAAAATATTTTAAGAAAAGACAGAGGTAAGCCACGTCACGATGGTGAGAAAGTGGCTAAAGTCGAGATACCATATCAGGATCGATTACATTACAGATCCTTCTTTGGGTTTTGTCAAGGACCTCGACATGAATAGCAGGAGCACCAGACCAGGTATGGTAGCACTTTACTGTCCTATCAGACTTTGAGGTCTTCAAATAGCAAAGATGGAGACACAATCACAAATCTAGCTGCTTAACAGGCTTTTTTAACAAAACTAGAGGCCCTAACAAGATTTATGATGGGTGGGCGTATTCTTAACAATATAAGTTACGCAGATGACACGCAGACACAGAAAGCTAACTACAGTACATCTTAGACAAGTTTGTCGAAGAAAGCGAGAAGAAAGGACTAAGCACAAGTTATAAGAAGGCAGTGCTTGGTTATCAAAAGGATGAAAGGACCGAGATGCTACGAATGCAGACAGTCCTAGGATAAACTACATTCGGTAGCCAAGGCCTCTGATCGGGAGACTGGAGGTTTTGATGAACATGAAACTATCTCTTAAATTCCATTGTTCCCAGGTCCACCCTGACTAGGGTTGATAGAACCTGTCAGGGTCCCAGCTATGGACAAATAGTGAAACCCTAAGCAAAATCCTATCAAAGTTTAAAAATGCATGTTTATAACAAAATATCAGCAATACATTTTCATGTAAAAAAAAAAAACAATAAAAAAAAAATTAGCAACGAAAACTTTATGGCAAAATTAGCAACGAAAACTTTATGGCAAAATTAGCAACAATACATTTTTAAAGCAATATGACCAGCAATACATTTTATATCTAGTTGAAGGCATATATTTGCGTTCAAAATATATTTATTTGAAGCCATAAAATTGTTCAATTTATTTACATTTCGGCATTGACTGACTCGTGGAGGTTGATATGCCGCTAAACAAAATCAACCAACCAAACCACAGACATGAAAGAATACTTTCATGACATATAATTCTAATGACAAAAGTACACAGGAGTAGGCTTTAACAAAGCTTTATTCAACTGAGAATAACAAGGTTCGTGTATAGTGTCCTTTTATAGTCCCAGTAAAAAGAAAAATCTCTCTTAAAGAGGAGATTAACAAAACAAGGGGAGAGGAACCCAGACGAGACGCGGTCTATGGCGAATTTTGCGTGAGCCCACGGGCTCGGTTTTAACCCCGCATTAAAAACGGCCTTGTGCCACATCCTGCCTCGCAGGGAGGTGAGGTAAATATCCTTGCTTTGGCCATTAGTTTGAGATTCGTCTCTAGCTGTGCTGGTCGAACTATCTGCCTTCGAGAAGAGAGTAACCCAGACGAATATTGCCGAATGGCATAGCTTCGTCTGGGGTGGTAGACAGCTATCCGATCCCGTTTTTTACAGGGTCTACAGTGAATTTTTGCCGAGCCTATGGGTTCGGTATTGATCCCGCATTAAATAACGGCTTTGTGCCACATCGTACCACGGATGGGGTAAGGTAAATATCCTTGCTTCGGCAATTAGTTTGAGATACGTCTCTAGCTGTGCTGGTCGAACTCTCTGCATTCGGGTAGGGAGGAAGCCAGACGAGGTTAATCCGAATGGCAGAGTCTTGTCTGGTGTAGTAGACCGCTACCCAACCCCATGTATACAGGATCTACGGGGAATTCTTTCCCGAGCCTACGGGCTCGGTTTTGTCCCGCATTAAAAAAAACGGCCTTGTGCCACATCCTACCTCACGGGGAGGTGAGGTAAATAACATTGCTTCGGTAAAAACTAGCCTGCCACCCGATTTCCTGTCTTTCAGTAGTGTCTTCTCTTTTACAATAAACCTCTCTTCTTTCATCTACGCGCGTTGTTGCTGTTCTTTTACTCGAGTACCAGCTTTGTCTGTTTATAACCTCAAAACACTCAAACTTGGGTGGCTTTTGGGCCTTGTATTGGATTAACTTTATAAAAAAAAAGACTAGAAAGCATTTATTTATTTGACATCCTCTGATACAGAGCCAAGATCAGTGAGAATATAGCACTCTGCGTGAATTGATTTGTGAGAGTAGCTTGCCAAACATCACCCAGCGGTAAAAAGAAACAATTGTTTTTGTGTCACTTTGTGTCAAGGTGCTTCAACAGAACATTAATAGTTATAAAAATGTCTGCTTTATCGCTTTTTTTTACCTCCATTTACATACTTGTATTGAGGCTTTATACACATGTATAAGTTCCATTGCATCCCATATACAATAGAAGTGCAATACTGTTTCAAAATAGCAACTTCAAGTGACCGTGAAGCTACGTCATGTAAAATTACCCAATCAAAATTGAACATTCTTGTGAAAAGAAAGAACATGGAACAATCGGTCACGTTTGCTTGTAAATGTATTTCGCTTAAAATATTAGAACTATTTTAAAATCGATTCACCACAGGCAAGGCGATAATACCACTAAGACGCAAGGTGTTACTGAATGAAAGATAATAAGAAGTCGCTGGTTATGTAAAATACAATAAAAGGAAGACAGAAGACGTTGCATTGAAATTTTTATCGTAGATGACGGGGAAGCAACAAAAAAACGGTTCTACAATCGAAATGTGCAATAGAAGAAACTATTAGAATAGAACTTACGGTTACATCTCGCTATTTTAACAATATCTTTGCGAAATTATTAGTACGCTTAAGGTACCAGAGATGAAAGTAATATTTATTTTGAGTAATAGAAATTTGTGGCACAAGGCCAAATGGGGTATAGGGGGGAGGTTGTCTTATCTTAAACTTAGCTAGCCGCAATTACTGAGCCAAACATACCACAGTATTCCTTACACCAAAACAACACAACACATTCTTGCTTACCATTTTTGAAACAGTCACCATAATACCTCAAAGTCTCTATGTAGTCCTAACTAGTTCCCATATGCACAATTTGAATAAAAATAACAACATTTAAGAATGAAACCCCAATGAATATTTACAAGGATTACAATTTATATACAATCAACTAAACAAAATAGTGTTAGTAATACCCCCTCCACAATTCTTAATTGTGTCAAAAAATCAATTAATTGGACGAAATTAATGTGGGATCATTCGACCAAACACTCACCCAAACACACGTTCATCCAGACACAAATACAAAATGCACACTCGAAAAACGAAAAGCGTCCCGCATCTACCAGGGAACTGTTATCTCTGTTACCTAACGTGCGAAGGAAGGTGAGAGGGAATTAAACCAAAGAAAGTGGCGACAAAAACACAGGAGACCACTGAGCATATAACCCCTAAGTTAACATGATTGAAGAAACTAGGAATAAAACAAACCTAAACTACCCTATTTTATTACAAAAATTGCCATGAAAATATTCAGAGAAAATACAGAGGTGGAGAAATGACAAAAGTCGAGTTGCCAGGTCAGGACCGATAACATTACAGACCCATCTTTATGACTACTATTCTGTCTGTTTTGTTTTGTTTTTTTGTTGGGGGGGTTGTTTTGTTTTGTAATTCTGTGTCTATATTTTTCCATAGTCGGTTTACATTCTCATGTCCAATAATGAAGCCATCAAAGGGTGTCTACGTGTCAGTTATATTAAAATACCATGAAGAAACAAAACCAAATTCAAACTGTCATATAGGAAGAAAGTGAGTAACTACCGACACCGGGGTTCGAACGTGACACTCTGGACTTATGAATATATGTTTTCCGCCAGGTGTATAAATAGCGGTGTCAGGCTACTGACTGAAGTGATTATTGAGTGATTATTGAGTGGAACTATCCAGTCGAATTAGTGTGAATTATTATGCTTCGATGATTTGGGTTTTGATTTAGGAGATTACTGAACGTTAAGCCGAGCCGCGCTACTAACAAAGTATTCACTGAAATTGTTAATAAGGTTTAATTGACTTTTACTTCTTTTTTCTTGTTAAGTATTTATTTGTGGTTGTAATTAAATACTGTTTTATTTTAACATTGAAGGTATACTTAATTAGTAACGGCCACCGTACGTCACAAAACAAACATATTTAAACTGATTCATCTTCCATGTGCCGTTTATGGCTCTCCAAAATTTTCTGTCTTCTGTGTTTGTCTCTTTAATATTCTCCCAAGGGCCGTTTCTGCTTTTCACTTTCACAAAATCGTTATGTAGGTCACTCACTGCTTTCTCTTGTTTCTTTTGCCTTCAAAATGTCCTTTGATTGTTGAATCCTTAGACCCTCTTTCTTCATTTATTCTCTAAGCGTCTCCTTTCCATGTTCCTTAAAACATCCCCGTTGCTCATGCTCTCCGTTCATAGTATTCTCATCATATTTCTGTAGTACCTCATCATTGTCGATTCAAATCTCATAAGCAAATTGTCTCCGTAAACCTGCTTCTGCTGGATTTTCATTTCGAAGATCATGCCTTGAGCACTAACTTTTGCTGACGACCGTACATTATTTTTTACTATGTGCCGCGTCTCTTTAGAACGTGGGCGATCATGGGCCTTCACAACTTCCTATATGTTTTTAATCTTAGTAAGTTTTATCCTTTCACTATCCCTCCCACTCTCAGTTCTGCCACCCAAGGTAAGGTTGTTGGGTAGATTATTCGATGTTCTCCTTTGTCCCGGTTGCCTTCAATCTGTACTGTGAGTGTCACATTCGTCGAGCCGTCTTTCCTCGTTATGTGTCCGACAAATTATAACTCAAATTCTTTTTGCTTCCATTTCCCTTATAACCTTCTCGTCAGTCTACCCTATACTCAGCATCCTTCTATAGAACCATTATTTTGTTGCCTCAAATTTTCTCTTTATCTATGAGGAAATTGTTCAATATTCACTGTCATATAGGGGGACCGATATTATATAGCGTGCTGGTCACTTTTTTCTTTGTTTCCAACGAAAATATGAATTCTTAAGCACATTAATTCTTAAGCTCATACGACAATAAAATATCCGTAGAAATTCCCTTATCGCATCGCTAAATATTTGAGATCTAACAAGTTTAACAACCTATTGCGATGGTAATCATAAATATGAATTCAGGTCGCAATTTCAAGAAGTAAGGGGGTACAAATGAAAACAACATGTGAACAACATTTTTTTTCATTTCATTGAAACAGAGTTTAAACACTTCTAGCTTCTCTTCTTTCATCACCGATGCCAAGTAGCGTCTCTGATATGACTTTTTCCGTCTCTTCAAACAAAACGGAACAGTCCATTATTTATTAGGTATTAGCAAAGCGTAATGGTCATGCTAACTAAGGGAAGGACAAGCAGAATTATAAGAAGATATTAAAGTGTGACTTTTTCTCTGTTGTTTCTATATTTCTCTGTCTGTAACTGTTGTTACGCTAAAGTTTATATATAATATATATATATATATAATAAATTAACTGATTTAAAATAGGGTTTTTTTCGCTACACAGTAATAACCATGTTTCAAAAATGTAAGCTAAAAGGTTCGAATTTAATTTTGTAATTAAATTAAAAACATTAGTTTCATTTCATCCTCAAGCGAATTTTGGAGTAACTTATTTTTTAAATTTACTGAGTTTTAAAGACACAGAAAAATTCATAATTCACTGTTTCCAAGGATACAACAGAAGTTAATAAAAATGAACACGCTACCACCCCTTGTCTGAATGATTGGATCTCTGTATCCTTGGATACAGAGATCAAACCTAATTAATTACAAAATTAAATTCGAAGCTTAAGTTAATTTATAATATTAATGCTCTGTAAATTTACATTGAGCACTATTTTGTAAAAATAAAAATATCAGTAAGAACACCGGATTATATATCTTACTGTTCTTTCTTTTATATATATATATATATATATATATATATATATATATATATATAAAACTTTCTTTTGTCGGGGGCACCAAGATCAGTTGTAAATTGTTTTATCGTCAAAATATTTAAAATATGACAGAACACTAAATTTTTTCTTTAGCCTTTTTGATGCGTCAATATAATTTAGGCTTACGGCTATGTAGCTTTGAAACACCGGCTGCCATACAATCACTGATGTTAAGCAACGTTGAGCCTTATCAATACCTAGATAGGTAACCGCTTGAGAATATCAGTTGCTCTAAGCTTGGATGTAAGGGTGGTGCAATGGTTAACGTCTCGGAATTGTCACTCGGGGCGCCGAATCCCAATTCCCGTTGGCTTCATTTTATTCACTGACGCGCAAATACCCTTGGGAAAGGTGTGAACCTCTCTCTTCCTAATTAGTAAGAATTGTATCATTAAATCATTAGTATCTCCTCCGCCAAAAAAAAACAATTCTTAGAATCTAAAAATAATTATGGCTCTAAATTACTTGCAAAGAGTTGATAAGACGGCGAAAACGAATCAATATATAATATTCATGTAAATCAATAAAGCGCAGTGTCCGTCCGTCCGTCCGTCCGTCCGTCCGCTCATTTTTTGATCTCGGCGAATCATGAAAAACCTGAAGTAACAGGTAGTAACTATTGTAATTACTCATGTTTAAAAATTAAATAAATAACTCATTTAAAGTTAAATTTGAATATTGAACGGAGTGAAAGGTTTAAAAAAAAAAAACAATTCTTTATTAAAGGTTTAATTTTAATTACGCTTTTCACTGCAATTGCAATTGATATCGTTTAATTAAACCATAATTAAAACATAAGCGGGACACAGTACATTGCTCATATGTTTTGGTTTTTTTTAATTATTTTTTCTAGCACGCGAACTGTGACATATACGAAATATTACATAATTCGGGTTTCCTTAATGTCTTTTAAGAGTGACTGTATGCGAATGGAACAAGAATGATGATTTTAAACGAAAACAAAAATTGCACAAAAAATAAATATAAAACAAATACGAAGATCGGTTGCGTATACGAAGAAAGATTAAGCCGAATTAAGATATCAAATAAAGATAAAATAATTTTATTATTTCTAAATTCTTATAACTTTTACGTATATAGCACGCTGAAGGTAAGAGGTCGAAGGCCCCAAACCCCTCCACAGGAGCTAGCCTAAAGTCCACCCGAAAAGGTTGGCTTCTCGGCTAGCTTAAAAATAAATGTCCTGTGTTAAAATTGATTTGTATTTCTAGAAACGTTTTCATTGGCTGGCAAGATGCACATACTAACCATTATGATAAACAATCTCCAACAAAGGCTCAAGTGGAAAAGAGACATTTTATAGTTTCGCCGGGGAAATATGTTTGTAATTGGCAGGGAATAATATTGTGATTCTATTTTAAAGCCATTTTACGAGTTTGCTATTCTTCTCAAAAACGTTTCACGTTCATTGAAACGGAAATTTAGTTTTATGAAAGTCCGTAATAAATTTCCGGTTTTCAACTCGTTAAAACTATCGATAAAAAAAAAAATAATAATAATTTATGCATGGCCATGTCTACTCTCTCTTATTTAAAACGAAAAAATAGAAATTATATTTAAAGAGTAGGGACGTAAGCGAAAAAGTAGAGCTTTTACATTTTTCCTGCTTAATCAGTTAAAAAATATATCTAAGAAAGTAAAAGGAACTTTTTTACATAAAATATAATCGTTTCTTCTAAACTTATTCTTATTGACCAATTACTTCGCCTTTGTTGTCTAAAGATATACAATATATCCAGTTAGTGTGTCCATCTTGAAAGCAAACGTAAACGTTTCTAGTTATAGAAACAGAGATGAGCATAGGATCTTTATCTTTTTTAAATGAATATATGAAATTGAATCAACAAAGAAATCTAAAGAAACATAGTTTGCGGCCATCTTTTAATGATTTTGTTTGATTTCAACTCCTTATGGATCATTCTTGTGAGCTTTGAAGTAATAAAAATATGATATAATAGCAGTGCTTGAATCAAAAATCGTACGACTCATACAGCAATCGCTATCACTTGACTTAAAATATTTTTGCCCTTCTTTGCCTTTAAAGGAGTGCCATTTTCCGGTGCTGATGTTGCTACATGCCTTACTTCTTGCCTATCTCACACTGCGAATTTTTTCTATGCTCTATACTAAACATTAAATCTGTTACGAAAAAAGAACTAAACAAAATGAACACAAAACGATCAGCTTTAAAAAAGGACTCGTAACTGGAAAAACCGAATGAAAAAAGAATGTTAACAACAAATACTTTTTCACACCCAACCCAGTTCTGCGGAATCAGAATCAACGTTGAGTTTAAGCAAGCGAATGAGCCAATTGGAGTAAAGTGCCATGCAGATTTAAATTTTTCCCACTTGTGACGAGCGCAGCTATCGATTTTTTTTGCATGCGAGCATGATAGATAACATTCATGTCAGTCAGCTGTTAGCTCTCACGCTGGCCAATAGAATCTTCCTGCCTATTCGTGGCAGCCACCTATAGGCTCTCACTCCGACCAGTAGAAAATGGGCGCAAACTACATGAAAACTGCCGTAGAAACGTGAAAAAATCGATTATTTCCACCATCGATGGGAGTTGGGAAATGCAAAGTCGGTCTTGGCCTTCCAGCTAACTTGGAGAATGTGCATGTAAATTTTGGTGCAAATGCGTCGAAAATTGCGGCCATGCATTTGTTACACACACACACACACACACATCCTGCCTTTTATAGATAGAGATTATTCAGTTGACAATTGAATACATGATAGCTGATACTTTTGTGCACATATATGTTTGTGTAAAAATAATTACTAGAGGCAGTGATAAGTGTGGTTTATACTGTAGTTTTGTTGAAGTTATATTTTGGAATACAGTCTGATTTCTTTACGAAATTGTAGGTTATTGTATGGATTAAAATCATGAAAGAGTTCCTCCATGTTGACTGATGTATTATTGGTAATTTTACTATGAATAGGTACTGTCGGTAATTTTAATGTATTGCTTGTAATTTTGTATAAGTATGTATTTTTTTGGCAATTTTTATATAAAATTGTATTGCTGGTATTTTTACTATAAAAATGTATTTTTATACATTCATAGTATTCACTGTTTGCCCATAGCTGGGACCCTAACAGAGCCCCTGCTACCGAATGTAGTTTATCGTCATAACCAGGACTAATGATTTTGAAGATCAAATCATCTACAACTGATTCTAATCGTACTATTTTGATCACCGTACCGTGAGATCTGATTTTACAGAAACTGTAAAATGAATATCAGGAAATATAAAACATTTAAATTGGAAATTTAAGTTGCTACAAAATTGTATAAAATATTAACTGCTACTGAAGTGTGATACATCGTGATTTTTTTTTTTTTTTTTTTGTAGCATGAAGCTTATGGTTTAAGACAATGTCATTGTCCTAAAGATTAAAATCGATATGTGAAAATATTCCGGATCAAGTAACACTCGGTCGGGAGGTAGGGAATTCCGGTTACGGCTTTGTATAGACAGGCTGCATTCTAAATAATGTCCGTCGGAATCAGAGTCACGGTGAGAGTGAGAAGATCGAGGAGGCGTCGATCACGAGGCAAAAATCAAGATTATAGTAAGACAAGATGGGGATTCAGGTAGAGGAGGGAATTCACGTTGTCCGAAATGAAGATTTGGTTCATTAGACTGATCTGAGATGAGACAGAAGTTGCAGCAAAATCTGCTAGATCGTTCTACTTAGGAAAAAGAAAAGTTTATCTGACTTTGAAGGGCTGTTTCGCTTATGAATACAGACGTACCCCAAAATAACAGAATAAAGTTTAGTAAATACAAGACTAGACAAAATATTTCATGGCGGAAAACACATAAAATAAAAAAGTATTACCATTATCATTATTATTATTATTATTAATTGTTGTGGCCTTGTTAGGGCCAGAAATAAACACACGAGAGAGGAACTGAGTTAAACAAATATATTAACAGAAACAGTAATACAAACATATACAAACGAGAGTGTTACAGCAAGAATGTTCGGTCCGATTGTCAGAGCTGACTGCTGGAAACTTCCCTCTCCAAAAGGCAGTACCTGCTCCTATTTATAGCTGGGAGAGTCCATCCATGCGTGGGTAAATTACAATAATGATAATAATATTTTTAATACACGAAACAATTATTCTTTTATTTTATGTGACAATTAAGGATGTGTGTGATCATGGCTCTCTACTACTTTCTAGCCTCTGCAGGTCTAAGCAATGTTTCTCCCCTATCACTCCCAGCCGCTGTTCTGCAATCTACATGCATAAACTCTGCCTGATTCTAAATAACAGCGTCCTTTTTGTTCCCATTGTCCTTAGAACTTCCTCGTTGCTCCGTCCATTGAATTCTCAGCATCGTTCTGTAGAACCGCATCTCTATTAACTATTCCGCGCATGTCGGTGCCTTACGGTACGTTTTAAGCGACTCTCTCCCCACTTACAAGATTGCCGTAACACAATCTCCCTGTTTTCTATTCTCGTCGTTAGGAATTGGATAAACTAAACACGGCTGAGTAAATATTGACTGTCTGCTTGCGCATGCGCGTCTGAATACTAAAATTAAATCCAACGTTTTGTCTCGTGTGCAATGATGCAGTAAAAACAAAACGGTTGAATGAAGATGCAACATGGCTGGATTTTCTCTTCGTCCTTCTCCCTCGCCATGAGATTTCGCATCAGTTAAGCGACAAAATAGAATTTCGCCCTAATTCTCCGTTTTTTTTTTTTTTCCTTTTCATTTTTTTCTTTTCTTTTTTTTTTCTCGACATTCCAGAAAAAGCACTGGACCAATTCCACCAGATTAAATTCTCACAATGATGAGTATTGGCATGATCAGAAGTAAATTTTCGGACGCTAAGTGTAGTCTTTTGTTTTCCAGATTTCTAAGATCTGGAAAGCAAAGCTAAAATAACAATTCGCTGCTCTTAAGATGGATTCGTATTTACTCAGGTTTGCTTAGCCTGACGCAAACCCACAAGAGAGAATCTATCTTGCTTTAAGATCTTCTTCTTCTTCTTCTATGTACCATGTTCTTTCAGGAAATTGGCGATTACGGCTCTCAAAAGATAAGTCTCATCATTTTATTCTTGAAATTACTACATCTATAGGAATTAAATTCTATATATTTTACAACCAATATTTATTTTCCAGGCGTAGCTTAGATTTGGCACAAGGCCGAAAGTAGAGGGTACTCAGTGAGGATCGAACTCACTATTCAGTCGTAATTGTTCTAGCGAGACAAGCTTGCATACCATTACACCGCCACGAAGTGCCCTATTTTACAACCAATAAAATCCCATCAGAAGGTTAGTTTGATAAACAATCATTACAAAGACCAATACCGGCAAAATACATGCGGACGTAATTGTAAGAATACCACGTGTTATTTTTGGACTGTTTAAAAAATAACAATAATAACTCCTTTCATTACTCCTTCAAATTCGAGAGAAAGATTTTCACGAGCTAGTGTGAAATTATTTTCTAACCAATGAAAACCTTGTATTCAAAAAGTTCACGCCTCTATTTTGAATCTCCTTACGGATATAAAAATAGAAGCATACTGCTTCTCGGGGTGCAAAACACTTTCATATGCCAGTTTGACTTACACGCACCTACACACACACAGAAAAAGGAAGAGAGAGCGAGCAACCGCAATAGAGGGGATTATCCAGCAACGCCGACTAAACCTTTTGTTTATGAACTCACAAAGGCAATAGGTTGACAGTCATAAAGTATGTCTGTACAAACATTTCCCATTGGAACAGCAAGCTTAATTACTTTATAAAACAAGGTTTACTTTTCTATTTTTCCTCCAGTATATAAGCTTTTATATGTTTCATTAAAAGATGTGTTCCTATTGTTGTTGTTGTTGTTGAATGAGTGACATCCCGACATTCAGATAGCAACTAAATCTTGGGTAGACAAATCCCAACACATTTATGCTAACATTTTCTTCTCTCGCTTGTGGAACTCTCTTCCGTATTTTTGCCTTACTGCCAAATTCTTCTTCTTCACAACTTCCTGTTCTTTGTAAAATATTTCGAAATTTATCTTTCTGCTACCTTTCCGAAACACTTTTCTGTCAACCATTTGCACAAGCCACTTCTTCTTCTTCTTCTTCTTCTTCTTCTTCTACTACTACTTCCTCTTCTTCCTCTTCCTCTTCTTCTTCATCCTCTTCTTCTTCTTCCTTATCTTCTTCTTTCTCTTCTTTTTCTTCTTCTTCCTCTTCTCCCTCTTCTTCTTATTCTTCCTCTTCTTCTTCCTCTTCTTCTTCTTCTTCTTCTTTAGTGCCGTGTCCGTTCGGGACGTTGTCGATCATAGCATTCCAAAATGTCCTTTCCTTTATAGATCTTAGTAAATGTTGTCCTTTTGTTGTCTCTCCTTAATCCAGTTCTGCCAAATATTTACATAAGCTCCTAATTCTTCTTCTTCTTTTTCTTCTTCTTCTTCTTCTTCTTTAGTGTCGTGTTCTTTCAAGACGTTGTCAATCTTAGCTCTCTACAATTTCCTTTCCTTTATAGATCTTAGGAAAGTTTGTCTTTATGCTATGTCTCCTAAACACTGACAAATATTTTCAAAGCCTGTTCGGCAAAATATTTACACAAGCTTCTTCTTCTTCTTCTTCTTCTTCTTCGTGCTGTGTCCCTTCAGGACATTGGTGATCATGCCTCTCCAAAATTTCCTGTCCTTTATAGATGTTTTCTATCTCTCCTAAACCCTGTTCTTCCAAACATTTTTTGTGATGTCAACGAACACTCGTTGCCACTTTTGTAATGCCAACGAATACTCATTGTCACTTTCGTAATGCTCCTTGTAGTAGAGACTTTGTAATCGCAGATACAACTATAGTAAAACCGGTGAACAATACTGGTGTCAGACGCCTTCGAATATCACTTGCAGTAATAATACTTGCTCGATAATACTCGTTTGAATAGTAATCCGTATAGTGATCTGAATAGAGAAATAGTATAGTGAATAGAGTAGAGAATAGCGGTCCTTATAGTAATAGAGGATAGAATAGAAATGCGATCCGAATAATATAGAGGATAGACTAGAAATAACGATCAATTAGACACGCTATTACGTACTTATGTGTTTCTCCTATTTAACGTGGCCTACTTAATTCAATAATGGGATCGCCTGTGTTTGCTCACTGGCGATCTAAGTTCAAACTCAAGTGTCGGCAGCGACACTTTATAACACGTTTACACAAGCTCCTCCTCCTCCTCCTCCTTCTTCTTCTTCTTCTTCTTCTTCTTTGTACCCTGTCCCTTCAGGGCGTTGGAGACCATGACTCTCTTTTATAACTCTAGGTAAATTTTGTCTTTTTGCTAATCTCTTCTAAGCACTTTTCTGTCCGTTAGATAACTAATGTGCTGTTTTCCTCTGTCCCTCTCGCCTTGAATTTGTCATGTGAGTGTATTTCTTTGGTTTTTTCTCTTTTTTTAGTTCGAATTCCTCAGAGCTGCCAGTTCCAAGTCATTTCTTCATTGTGCTGTCAAAATGTCGAGAAAAGAAAGCTACTAATTTCACCGAATGCTTAATAGAAGATAAACTGGAAATTTTATCGTTCGTTCTTCCTCATCGACAGAAAATCGACAATTGCATGGTAAGTACTTTGCCCTTTCTGTCAATCGCTGTGAAATCGATATTCCTAATGGTCTGTTACTGCAGCAAAGCTTTCTTCCTAAAATGACCTTTGTGAAACCCAACCTTCAAGATCTAGTTAATATGATATTCTGATACTGCAAAGAATTGATTTAAACTAAAGCTTGGGATTTAGATTATGGTAATCGCGTACAATACGATTCCCTCTTTGACACGGTCCTCTAATTCTGGTTTGTATTAACGAGCTGCTCAGGAACGTACACAGATCATTATTAAATATCTATGCAGGTCATCAGAGCCTCGCGGCTGATCTATCTCCTGACCTAGTTTTTTTATCGCTCAATAGATTGTAAGTGATCAACTGGATAGGTGACTTTCAATAGCTCAATAGCCAAGTTAGTATCGCTTAGTCATCACTGTTCAAACCCTGATTTTTCTCCAGTGGCAATGAACGGATCCACTACCAATAAAGTTTCATGCGTTAAACGTCTATTCTTTTTTCAATCGTTTCACCCACCCAAGCAAGGCAAGGCAACATTTCCGCTAGGACTCAGGGAGTTACAAAGAGTGAAAGAGAATGAGAAAACCTTAGTGAGGGGAAGTGGAGAAAAGGTCAATAAAGGAACAGTTTACAGGAAGACAGTTGAAGGCAATTGGCGTTGCATTTAAATCTTTGAAGATTGTAATTGGCAGGGAAGCAAGAAATCAGAAGGGAGTTCCAAAGGCGAGAAAAGAAACCATTAGAAGAAAACTGACGGTTTCATCTGATTAGTTCAACAGTAAAACGATGAGACCTACTTTCCAATCTAGTAGCGCGCTTAAATTCATAGAGTCGAAGCACTAGAGAAACGGGCTCAACTGAACAGTTACCGTGAAATTTCAGTGAAATTTCTAAAATTCTAACCACTAGGCCACTCATCTCTCTCTCTCTCTCTCTCTCTCTCTCTATATATATATATATATATATATATATATATATATATATTCTGTTTATCTGTTACTTTTATAGATACAGTTTATTTGAGTAAATGCTCTGTTTTTTAATTAAACATAAATAATTACATTTAATGACCTGAATGTTCGAGAAATTTCGTAGAAAATCCGCGTTCTCCGACAGGAATCGAACCTGTATTCATATACGGAAACCGTCATTGGTCATCGCTTTTTAACAAAGATTGCCAAAGGGTGAAGGTTGTTAAAAACGCGGTGCCAGGGGGAAAACTATCCTTATGACACTGCGTATTATTGAGGGCATTTTTATTTTTGCTAGAGAAACATTTGAATAATTTTATAATCTTTGTATTAGTAATAGCATTAATAATAATAATAATAATTATTATTATTATTATTATTATTGAAAGGGATTCCTGGAAGCCCATGCCTTAAAGAAATACAAAACATTGTACTCACAATTACAGCTCACACATTACGAAGAATTGCAATATTGTGCAAACATATAACGCTGTACTGAAAACACTGTTAATAAACAATCAACTGAGAAGTATCACAGAAGTAAATAATGTCATAGAGGCAACAGCTACTAAAAAGCTTGGTGTCAAGAGAAAAGGAAAAACAAACAACAGACAAAAAAGCCAGCTTTGAATCGAGAAATGGAGGAAAACAGACGTGAATTATCGATACTAGATGAGATCTCAAGAAACCGAAACGTTTCAAAACGCAAATACAGGAAGATCAAGAGGAGATATAAAATTAAATTACTAAATGAGATTCCTCCAATCTAGGAAATACTTAATCAGAAATTGCAATGAAGGAAACAGAGAAAAAGACGGTATAAAAAGCGTGTGTAGGTTCTATCAACAAAATATTCCACACGGACCTGAAGAAATTTTACAGGGAAACTATAAAAGCAGTTATAGAAGTCAAAAAGCCACCATCTATTGAAAAAAATGCAATAATCTTAGGAGAATATTTGGATCAGCCTAAAGGAATATAATCCCAATGCAGAATGGATCCAACGAGAAGAAAGAATGGGGGATAAACCTCTTCAAGAGTAGGGAAATATAATCAAGAATAATGGTAGACAAGTTCTAACGAAATTCCCCCCACCACCACCAAAAAGAAATTCCTCAGAAAATGACAAGATACCCAATTTTTAGTTCTATCATCTGTCATCAATCTATAAAACACTTGCACAAACTTTATCAACAGCTAATAATCCCATTGAAGTCCCAGGATATTTCATTGAAGGTGTTACATATCTCCTACCAAAAATGGTTGAAACAGATGATCCGAAAACTTATATGCCAGTAACATGTCTGTCCACCACATATAAATTGATCACGTCTGTCCTGACGAAGTGTATTTACTTTTTTCTCGAAGAAAGCAATAGCACAATCTTCACTTAGGACAAAAGGGATGTCAAAGAGGTTCATATGGCTGTAAAGATCAATTATTGATAAACAAAATGATACTGGAAAATTGCAGGAAAAGAGGTAGAAATCTCGTGACGGCATGGCTAGATTACCGTAAAGCCTTTGACAGTGTACCATACTCTTGGATCTTTAAAGCTTTGGAAATGTACAAAGTCTGCTCAGTGATAGCAAATTTCCTTAAACACAGCATGGGAATGTGGAAAACCATATTGTATGTAAATCACACTTAAGGCACTGCCAATTCCAACCTCCTGAATATCCGACGAGGAATCCTTCAAGGAGACACCCTGACACCCCTTCTGTTTTATCTGTCCTTAATCCCCTTTACACATGAACTAAACAATAATAGGTATGGATACAAAGCAAACAAGAAACTATTTAATCACCTACTCTACATGGATGATCTCAAACTCTTTATCAAAGACGACAATGAGTTGAAGGGTCTCCTCTATACTGTAAAATGTTTCAGTGACGACATAGGCATGGATTTCGGATTATATAAATGTGCTAAAGTAACATTCAAGAAAGAGAGAATTACGGAAACACACTCAATAGATCTAGCTTTTGTCAAAAAGATTAGGGAACTAGAACAAGAAGAAGCCTATAGGTCCCTAGGAATTAGCGAAGATAGAATATAGCATATCTAAATGAAAGAGAAAGTAAGAAAAGAATACTACAGACGTGTGCCGAGTTGAATTTAAAAAAAAACAAAAAAAAAACAGAAAAAAACAGATTATCAGCCATAAACACCTTGGCTGTACCTGTGATGCAATACAGTTTACCATAACTGACATTAAACGAATGGGCGCGAAAACGAGAAAGTTTCTCACTTGCCATGGTATACATCATCCCAAGGCTGATGTTAATCGTCGGTATGTTCCCAGATACGAAGGAGGCAGAGGATTAGTTCAGCTATAACTGTCTTACAAGACTACAACAATCGGACAAGCCTTAAAGAAATACAAAAAAATTGTACTCACAAGTAGAGCCCACACCTTACGATTGGCTTTATCTATGTAAAATGCGTATGATCTCAGATTGTTTTTTTTTGGGGGGGGGTCTCAAAAAAGCCCAGTGGTAGTTATTTTCCAAGCGTAGCTTAGATGTGGCAATATAGTGATTTTCAAAGCGTAGCTTAGATGTGGCACAAGGCCGTAAGTATGGGGCACCCAGTGAGGATCGAACTCACTACTCAGTGGTAATTGTTCTAGCGAGACAAGCTCGGTAACCATTACACCATCTCGAAATACCCCCACCAAAAAAAGCCCAGTGGTAAATGTCATAATGTTATTTCTGACCTTAGGTCTCTGGTTGAAACCCCAGAAATCAAGGAAAACATTATAATAATAATAAAATAATAATAATTAATTAATTAATTCAGATTAATTCAAATTTTGTTCACTTATAATTCGGTACCATATTCAAAAAATCTACTTAAATAGATTATTTTTACTTTTTTTAATAATTCCATAATTTTTTCGGCTCTATTCGACTAATTTGTAGCAATGTGAAACATCAGACGACAACAAGGATTATTATTATGAATACTGTAGCTTTTCAAAACTTACGACAGCATTTTGATATTGCAAATACAAATTATTTCTATACAAACTTTATCGACAAATACATATCAATTTTTAAAAAATTGAATTAAAAATAAACAATACACGTGAAATATTTAATAAAATATGCGTATAAAAATGATTATGCAAATTAAACGTTACCGATTGATTACATTGTAGACTCAAGCGGTCGGGTCTGGGCTATTTTGTTTGGTAAACTGGACAGACAGACAAAATATAACCTTACACGAATTTATAAAAGAAGATTTTCGTACTATTTAGGTCATAACTAAAGCAGGTCATTACAAAGCGTCTATGCCTTCATTATTTGATTTTAGTGGATGAAAAGAAAACTAGGACAGATTACATGTTTACGAGAAACTCTGAAAATTACGTTTATACAGGCTTTATTAAATCGTTGTCTTTCATATATGCATTCGAAAACTCCTCCCATGTGTTTTGTAATAAAATAAGTTTATTACCAAAGTAAATATATATATATATATATATATATATATATATATATATATATATATATATATATATAATAAAAAAGGCTTAAACACTAATATTCCATGGTCATAATTTATTCAATTGGAATCATAAATACGATCAATTCATCAGACCTACAAATTCAAAATTCTGTTTTTTTTCTGTTTCCTTTTTTGATATTTGTAGGTCTAATGAAATGGATCGTATTATTCAATGGAATAAATTATGACCATGGAATATTAAGTTTAAGCCCTTTTATTATATCCTTACTCTGTCCTGGACATTGAGTTCTACCTGAATTCTATCCTCTTGGAATTATTTTTTATACAAATATATATGTATGTGTATATGTATGTATGTATGTATGTATGTATGTATATATATTTATATATTTTAGATATATGATTGCGTATGTATGTGCATATTTACCACTAATATTATCTATCTATCTATCTATCTATATATATATATATATATATATATATATATATATATATATATATATAAGGTATGCTTTATTTATCGCTTAAAGTGCTCAATATCAGGGATAGATCATATATAAATATAAAAGTGGACATTGAGGTCAACTGCAGCGGCGACAGTCTGTTTCATGATTAAAAAGAATCTTCAGGGCTTAAGATTGCGCTCAAGCATAAAACATAATATATATATATATATATATATATATATATATATATATATATATATACATGCGTGTGGGGGTGTATTTAGGCAACATATTTTAATTTAAACATGTTTGGTTAAATAATTTAAACGTATTATGTCTACTTATTTTAGTTTTAATTCTTTCAAGTCCATGGTTTTCTTGGTGGCTGTAGAAAATTGATTAGAAAAATTAAAAAAATTTCTTCCAAATAATTTTTATTTTCTCAAGTGTTTTCTATCCAATCTGAGATCATCTCCAGGGATTGCATATCTATGGATGTGTTATGCGTTAACACCATACATTCAAAATATATTTTTACCTCTGTGCAAAGGAGGTAAATTATGTTGTTGTTTTTTTTAAGATTTTTAATTGTATTACTTTAATTTAGTATTTCTTATATAATAACAATTTTCTGCTACAAACAATTAAGAACTTTGTTGCTATACTCGTAGTTGACTTTAGCGATTTTGGACTGCAATTCTCTTATATAAATGGCTTCCAAAATTTTAAGTTCTTGTTTATTATTTTCTTGATGAATCACTGATGTATTTGTGATTAATATCTGTCTAACCTGTGAATGTCGACATGAATGTTCCTTTAAATGTTCTGAGATTAAACTATGAGCGTTCAATTTTCTGCAGCCAATGAAATAATTCGTTGACTTGAAAGGATTAAAACTAAAATAAAAAGACATATATATATACACACACACACACACACACACACACACACATATATATATATATATATATATATATATATATATATATATATAGAGAGAGAGAGAGAGAGAGAGAGAGAGAGAGACTGAGACTATGGTAATGGTAATATTAGCCGTTTTCCTACAAGGAAACAGTTGGCAGTCATTGGCGTGTAGCCAGAACTGATTTTGGTTGAAATTTATAAGAAATTAAAATTTTTTTCAAGAAAATAGGTTTCTCAAGTCCGGTAGCTATTATCGCTCTTGCTAGTATTGATGGGAGTCTCCTTTCTAACCTTTTTATTTGAAGTGGAATATCAACATCTTGATTATGTCATTATTTTCTCTTCAAGTTCTATGTGCTATCCATTTTAGTTGTTGCTACTCTTGGTAGTCTTCAACGTGTGTGTATATATATATATATATATATATATATATATATATATATATATATAAATTTAATTTAGATTAAAAACACACAACCTTAAGGGTCCATTGATTTATATTTTATATCCCCAGGAAAGTGTTTTATTCGTGTTCCTCAGATCACATTTCCAAGCATAAAAAATGGTTCCATATTTACATATTATTTTTATACGCTTTTGAGGGGTAGTTTTATGTATATATATATATATATATATGTGTGTGTGTGTGTGTGTGTGTGTGTGTGATCGTACTCCCCACGCTCTCTCTATCACCTTACATCAACTTAAGAAAACCTCTAATTAGCTTCTTGATATTAAGTTGAAATTAATCAAGAAAGGCGCCATAGTTTTTTCGTGACCATGTACTTTCCATCTCCTCCGAGATCATACACATGGATGAATTTCAATGACTTTTGAACTGTAGTGCATATAAAAATTGATTAATCATCCAAGTAGTATCAATGTACATCCTGGTTTAGAAACGTGGGATGCGAAATGGCGGGTAACCAAGTGTAAATCGTTATCTGTAATGTTGTCATTGGACAAACCGAAGGTGAACAACAAGTTTGTATGACGTTCCGTAGGGGCAAATTGTAAGTGATTGACAATAAAAGCTGAGGATTTGATTATATAGTTTGAGAGAAGAAACGTTTGTCAGAAAGCCGTAGAATCTTGTCAATAACATCAGGCCCGAAAAGCCATAAAACCGGAATACGTGCGTCCTTGTCATGAGTCGCTCGCAAGAAAAACAGACCAGAGACAAAAGAGAAGACAACAGGCTCGGGTGGATAGGTACGCGGAAATATACACGGGTGGAGAGCGGATAGGAAAAAAATAAAAAAATAAAAACTTACGCAAATTTAGTATTTACGAAGTCTCTCCGGGAAGTGTTAAACTTTCTGTTATAAGCTAAATAAAATAACCACCCTAGGGCAATGACAGCA
Organism: Acanthosepion pharaonis; assembly: GCA_903632075.3. NCBI lineage: Eukaryota > Metazoa > Mollusca > Cephalopoda > Sepiida > Sepiidae > Acanthosepion > Acanthosepion pharaonis. The sequence goes on from CAHIKZ030005558.1 coordinate 919,161, forward strand.
TTTGTCCGCTTCAAATACGCCTCTTTGAATGTCACTGACTTATTCTAGAATTCCCTTTCCATTTTTAAAATAGTCTTCAATGTACGCTTTTGGGATTGCTACCAGTTGTCCCAGTGCGTTCTCCGTAATCTCGTCCATGGTCTGAAATGCCCGCCTTTTAGATCCAGAAATCGTAAGAAGTTAAATCTAAGTATTGACACATTTAGATGACACGATGTTTTGGCGAAGCAAACACCCACACGAGATAGAACCCGTCGTGATGAATGAACCGGTTACACATTATAGAATCCGTCATGATGAATGAACCGGTTACACATTATAGAATCCGTCACGATGAATGAACCGGTTACACATTATAGAATCCGTCACGATGAATGAACCGGTTACACATTATAGAATCTGTCATGGTGAATGAACCGGTTACACATTATAGAATCCGTCACGATGAATGAACCGGTTACACATTATAGAATCCGTCACGATGAATGAACCGGTTACACATTATAGAATCTGTCATGGTGAATGAACCGGAATGAAACCGGTTACACATTATAGAATCCGTCACGATGAATGAACCGGTTACATTATAGAATCTGTCATGATGAATGAACCGGTTACACATTATAGAATCCGTCACGATGAATGAACCGGTTACACATTATAGAATCCGTCACGATGAATAAACCGGTTACACATTATAGAATCCGTCACGATGAATGAACCGGTTACACATTATAGAATCTGTCATGGTGAATGAACCGGTTACACATTATAGAATCCGTCACGATGAATGAACCGGTTGCACATTATAGAATCCGTCACGATGAATGAACCGGTTACACATTATAGAATCCGTCACGATGAATGAACCGGTTACACATTATAGAATCTGTCATGGTGAATGAACCGGTTACACATTATAGAATCCGTCACGATGAATGAACCGGTTACACATTATAGAATCCGTCACGATGAATAAACCGGTTACACATTATAGAATCCGTCACGATGAATGAACCGGTTACACATTATAGAATCTGTCATGGTGAATGAACCATTTACACATTATAAAATCTCAACCAATGGCGTTTCAGCTCCGGCTAAGTGACCCACCTTCAGAGTATGGTGAGAAAGACTCCTAATTTCTGATTTCGATGTTGAATCAAGGCTTGTCCATTTAGTTTTCTAGGACTGGATGATACAATTAGTTAAACAAGATGAAAGGTTGTAAATACAAACAAGATTTACATTTAGTAGATTCTGTAGAAAAATAAAACAAAACCCAAGAACCAACATTTGCAGCAAAAATTATGAAAAACCAAGCCAAGGATAAAGCGATTGAACATAGAAAACAACGCTGGCAAGACAAGCATCTTCATGGCCAATATCCAGAACGTGTTTACCAAGCTGATGTTAATAAAGTTACCACTCATATGTGGTTACGAGCATCTGGATTTGTTATAGTGGAACACACCTATTCTATAGTTAATAGACTCTCCCACCTATAATAAGTAGGAGTAGTAGTCGCCAGTCGCTCAGAGAGTTGGTCAGTCAGTCGATGTCGGACGACCGTTAGTCGGATATTAAAGTATCAGCCACCACAACTAGATTACTGCGTCATTACCTATTATATCAAGTTCCTAACGTTTTGTACGTCGAACCTATTTTAGGACCAACTTAGTGAAATACAATCCTCCACTGTGAAACTACTCTACAACAGGATTATAGGCTGAAACGGAATGCTTTATTCTTTCAGCACAAGACCAGTTTTTTCACTAGAAAATTTCAGGCAAATATCATACATAATAGTGTGGATGCAAAATGCAGATCCTGTGACAAATATTAGGAAACTATAGGCCATCTAATATTAGGATGTTCTGTACTTGCGTCAAATGAATATAGAAATCATCACGATAGAGTAGGGCAATACTTACACTGGACAATGTGCAAATAGATGTTAATAAACACTGGTATGCAGCACCGGTTACAGAAATAGAAGATATCACAATTCTATGGGATTACACCATCTTTACAAACTGGAAGAGGGAAGCAAATAGGCCGACGGACATAATTGTCAAAAACCGAAAAGAAAAAGACTTGCCTACTAATTGATATGGCTTGACTAGCGGACTGTAACATAGAAACCAAGGAATTTGAAAAACTATCGATGTATAAAGACCTGGAAAACAAAATAGAATAAATGTGGAAATTGCAAACAAGAATAGTACCAGTCATAGTAGTTGCGCTTGGAATGATAAAAAAGGAACACAAGAACACGATGAAAAAAATCCCTGGAAATCCCAGCTTAAGAGAAATACAAAACATTGTTTTGGTAAGTAAAGCCCACATACTAAGAACTTTGTCGATGTGACGCTAATGATGTGATGGGAGTTAGAAAAACAAATCATGAAATGTAGCCATAACAACACCGCCCTAGCTGCCTTAGGTCTCTTCCCGCAGACTTGGTAGGTAGTGCGACCAGAGCAGAAATCGAAATATAATAATAATAATAATAATAATAATAATAATAATAATAATAATATAAACCTAGTAAAAATAATCTAAATTATCTATAAAGTTCAATGCGTACTCACATGCATGTAAGTAAATATTTAACCATATTTGATTTTTTTAACTTAATAATTTTATTTACATCTATTTACTTCTAAATAATTTTGGATTTAATCCGAAAATTAATTTTAAATTTTACATTTTATTTTAGAATTTAAATTTAAATTTTAAATTTTAAACTAAATTTTTAAACTTAAATTTAATTTTATTTCGAAACTTAATTTTAGTTTTAAATTTAGTTTTAAATTTAATTTTAAAATTCAATAACAATTTGAATGATTTACTTAAAATAATAATAACAATTTGAATGATTTAAAATCTTCAATTTGCTGTCATATTCATGCAAGATGATATTTTAATCATATTAATATATTTTTTCCTTTAGGTTTAATTTTCCTTTACTTATAAATTTTTTTTTCTAATGTAATATATATTTTTCTGGTGTCCATTGCAAAATGGACAAAATTTTCTTTTATCTTACAAGTGTGAAAATCTCTCCTTTTTTTTTTTTACTCTTCTTTTCTTTTGTAGAACTATGCTGATTTTCTCCAAGAACATATTGTCAGAATCCGTGACATCGAACTCCTGACCGGTCTCCACTTCTTTAAAGCCTATCAGCACCATTCAGCTGTTGTAAGACAGCGTGTATACATGCCAGCCTCGCTTTGGCCCTCATTCGACACGGAGAAATGGCTGAAGCAGCCATGCTTTTATACTCGCAAATCCTCATGTCCCAGGTAGATATTTAGATATGTTTACTTTACTAAAGGTACCTCCACTTTTTCGCTAATAAAGCGCATACCATGATGAAAAAAGTTCCCAAAGTCGATAAAAACAAAGTTTTATTGTCAAAATATTTATGCTATTATTAAAAAGTCTAAAGTATATTTTATTATTTTATCTTTTCAATCCTTTCTAGCACGTTTGAAATTTTGGTCAAATGTTTTGTTATTTTGCGTCAGTGGTAACCCAAAGATTACCATGGGTATTTTTGCGCTTTATTTGGGTAAAAAATCACATTGATTTTGAAATTCTTGCAAAAATCAAATAATTGTCGGATTTTAATGAAGCTTTCAGAATATATTCATAAAAGAACTGAATTATTTTTTTCAGTTTTTTTTTTTTTCAGAAAATCTTGGTGAAAATATGTTTTTTTTTTTTTTATATCAACTTACTTAATTTTATGAAATTTCGAGAAATTAAAATTTCAAACTCTTCATATTTATATTAGTTTAAAGCAGAACTCCTTGAAGAATTTTAGTAACCATTTTGTTTTTGTCGAGTAGGAACATGATTTACTGAAAATCTGCTCCAAATCGTAAAATAAAAAGGCAATAAACTATGACATTATTTAATTAGAAAGGCTTTTAATTGTTTTTATAAATAAGATATATTAATATAAAGTGAAATCGCGTTCTTCCCCTTGGTTCTCAGCTGCTTGTTCAGCTACTTCCGTCTATACCGCAGAGACATGTCTGTTTATAACAGACGTCTCTTTGTCACTGCTCGTAACGAGTGCAAGCATGTCCTCAAACAAGCAAAGTTACTCTTTGCCGAAAGGATGAATCAACGTAATGCTTCTCGAAAGTTTGGCTCAAAAGATTATTGGCGGATTTGCAAAAGCGTGCTGAACAACAGCAAGCCCTCAATACCTCCTGTATTCAACCAATTTGAGGTCCTGACCTCCTCAGCTGATAAGGCTGAATGCATGGTCGTAAGTTCTCATCCAATTCAACGCTATACTCATCTGGTGTACCTACACCAGACTTTCCCCTTGAGGCTCTACCGAGGGAGATGCACATAACCCCAGTAATGGTTTTGGATATCATCTCTAAATTAGGCTCCAATAAGGCTAGTGGTGGGGACGGGATACCGGCCATTGTCCTGAAGAAATGTGCTCCTGCATTGGCTCCTATCCTCTCTAAATTTACAACTACTGCCTCACCGACTCTTTCTTTAGATCCTGTTGGAAGTCCCCGTTTGTTTGGCCTGTCTTTAAGAACTCTGGTGACTCTTTTGTTCCGTCTACCGTCCTATCAGTCTCCTAATACTCTTCGGTAAAGTCTTCTTGGCTTTAATCAACGCCGAATCACATAATCTCCTCTCCGATAAGCAATATGATTTTCGCTTTTCCCGGTCTACCGCTGACGTACTCACGGCCTTAACTGAATTTGTATACCAAGCACTCAACAATAATGGAGAAGCTCGATCCGTGGCTCTAGATATCTCTAAAGTGTTTGATCGGGTTTAGCATGCTGGCCTTCTTCGTAAGCGTCAGGGATACGGTATTACAGGACGATTATTTGACTTAATATAATCATCCCTGCCAAAACGTGAAATGAAGGTCGTCCTAAACGGTTTCTCCTTCGGCTCCTTTATCACAAACGCTGGTGTTCCCCAAGGCTCTATCTTGGATCCTACACTGTTCCTGATCTTCATCAATGATCTCCCTGATGTCATCAGTTTCCAAGTTGGCATCTACGCTGACGACACCACTCCTGCCTCAATAGTAAATCTAGTATCGTTGATAAAACTCACCTGTCTGCTTATCTCGAAAAGGACCTCCAATCTGTGGTTGTCTGAGGCAGGAAATGGCTCGTAAACTTTAATGCCTCCAAAACGAAACTGCTCTCCTTTACCCATCATAAAGATCTCTTCCTGCCTGCTATCAGAATGGCTGATTTGCAACTCCTTAAGAGTGCCTCATTACGCCTGCTTGGTTTCACGTTGTCCATTGACATTACGTGGAATAAATACATTGAATCAATAGCTTCATCTACTGCATGGAAAGTTGACTCTCTGTGTCGTGACAGAAAGATTTTTCACGTCTGAGTCCATCTTTCAAATCTATAAATCAACCGTCCGTACTTGCATGGATTATTACTGTAATATATGGTCTGGTGCTCCCACTGTACGTCTTGAGGTCCTCGACAAAACCCAGAGACGAATATGCAAGATGATAGGTCGTGATCTGGCATCTAGTCTATAATCGCTATCTCACAGACGTGCCGTGGCCTCCCTCTGTCTCTCCTAGGAGTATTTTCACTGCAACTGTTCCGACGAGCTACTTTCGCTGTTTCCCGGGCTATATGAATTTAAGCGAGCTACTAGGATGGCATCTCGGACCCACCCTTCCACTATCAAAACGGTTAAATGTAACCGTCTCTTCTACTCAAACAGCTTCTCCTCCCGCACTTCATCCACAGACAGACTGTTTCGCTGTATCACGGCTCATCAGTGTGGCTAGACATCCGATTGCTTGAAGCCGGGATCGAAAACACAACCGATTTGAAAATTTTCCCCCAAGCCATCGGTGCACGGTTGTAAGAAAGGCAAATTTTTGCGTACATACTCTGTGAAAATAAATCGTCAATGACTGACGGTGCTCAATTCAGGGAAGGGGAAGAGCCTTTGTAGCTGGCCAATCGTATTCGAGGATACTAATCTACTAGGCCGGCTAGTCAATTCCTATTACAGACTCTCGCCCAGGCTTATTTGTATTTATTCAACGCCCAGAGTCAACCTGTGGTTTATACTGCAACTATGCTGGGCAGACCTTAGTTACAGTTTCTGGGAGAGAATCAACAATCTGAACAACAACAGTACACTCAAACGCTCGGTCACGATGATTTGTTACTTCGTGTTAGCACAGCTATCGACGGCCCCAAGTGTTCCGTTTACCCGTGGTATGGTTTTCAGGCACTTTTCAAAGATGGCGCATGCGGGGATTGTCCTCGCTGCAGACCGATAACATCAGGAAATCTCCTTCCTGACAAATCGCCCATGAGATTCGAACCCTGATCTCATGGTCAGAAAGCGAACATTCTAATCTATATATTCCCTGACGATCCGCTTAGGTGAAACCTTGGTACGTTTGTCTGGCTCTCTAGGTTTAATTAGATCTGCTCTACTTACCGTATTGAGCACTTTATTTAGTTATTTTGTTTACTCGTATTGGTTTTTTTCCTTTGGGCTTTGGACTTGCCTGCTAGACGATTATTTCCGGCTAACGTACATGTTCTTTGTTCTTTCTTTTTTATACCTTTTTTTTCCTTTGGTATTGTCTTGTTTATTTGCAAATCAAGACACCGAAGGTTTTCGAAAGAGTGTAGTTTCTTATACCTATAGGATTACTACTAATATTATATAATATATATATATATATATATATATATATATATATATATATATAATTATTTATTTAAAAATATGATTCCATTACTACATAAGAGTTCTCATATTTCAAAACAAGAGCCGAAAACTTCAATATAATTATTTAAATTAAACTGAATTAAAGTACCAAGCTCTGTTCCATCTTCAAGCGAAATTTTTTTGGAATAATTCCTGAAATTTACGCGTTTTATAAACATATTCATTATTAAAATTAAAATTACTATGGTAACGGCTAGAGCAATTATTTTTAAAAAAAGTGGGGGCGTAAGAGTTAATAATTTGTATCAATATCTCAGTTACATTCAAAGAGATCAAGTCAGGGTAAGGTTGGGGTGTCTAAATTCAAAGCGGAAGATGACATCGTCTAGTCTGGTTAAGTGTCTATGGAGATTTTTTTTTTTTTTTTTTCCTGAAAGGGTTTTGTGTATATAAAAAAAAACTGTCATAATTCGCTAACATTTGTTTTTTCGTAAGAAATATATATATATATTTCTTACGAAAAAGCATTTTTCAATGAATAATGAATTTTACAAGAATTGTTTTCTTTTTTTAATTTTAATTAGAAAAAATTATTAAGTTTTAAATCTTTTAAAATTCTGTATTAATTTCAGCCTTTTAGATGATATTATTATTAAGTGAAATCTATATTTACTGATCATACATATCAAAGATTAATACCAGTTTTCAAGCTCCGTGACTTATCATCTTGTTATTCTCAAATTTCACATTAAACACAATCAATCATCTTGTTATCACTCGTCAAATACGTAAATATGGCTACTGTCGGTGAAAACACAGCTACTGTCAAATCAGATTAATTATACTTTAAATCAGCGAATATTTCTCAAATAAAGTTTCAGAAATGTATATTTTATTTTTTGGAATATTTTTTTTCAATAAAGAGAATAACATTGCGCTGAAAGGCGATTAAAATATGGCGCTAATCAACTATTTTAGCAAAAGAAAAATGAAAATCGATTCCAATCAATATAATTTCTGTTTGAAATACACTAGAGTATTTTGCTTATTGGAAATAGTAAATTTAATTATTTAGCTTTCAATTAAAGCTAAAATGAAAGCATCAAAAAAGGTTTTTTTTTTTTTTCATTTTTAAAATTGATATGTCCCGGAAAGGGATATATTTGTTCGAAGTAGCAAAGTGCTTGTTGACTACCGTAACCGGGTAGGACAATCTAGAAGCTAACCGTAATGGACTGGTCCTTGTCGTAGGGTAGGCAATAGGCGTGGGCAATAGGTGAAGACTATAGGCGTAGTCAATAGGCATCCTCTTGTACCTCCACATCAGTCTGTATTTATGGCTAACACCAGCCAATCATATTACTGTGAAGGGGAACCCAGTTCTACGCATATTCATTACATCAAAAACTTAATTTAAACCTTAGGTATCGGGAATTTACTATATTCTCTTGTACCCTACGAAAGACGGTAGCCTATATAATTATTATTGTTCTTGTTTGTGCTGTGGTCGTAATGATGATGAGCATCATCATTATTAGCTTTCTGTTCAGTACGGGGTCATGACCAGAGATTACGGCAAAGGAGTAAATATTTATATTTTCTTTGCACAAATTCTGTTGTGAAATTCGTGGCGTCTTTTAATTTTAATAAACGGCGTTTGAACACGTGATTTGGTTTCACATGTTTTGTTTGTTTTTGTTTTTTTTTTGTAAATTTTAGACGCCATCACACCAAGCGAGGCAGTAAAGACACTAAGATTGTTTTCTGATATTTCTACACCCAGTAACATGTGTGGACATTTCAGAAAACAAAAACATTATTAAGGGGCGAAAACAAAAGAAGAGTAATCAAGAGGAAAGAGATTGCTACTGCATTTAATTTTTTGAAGATCAAAATTAACTGGAAAGCATGGAGCTGGAAGGGAGCCCCACAAGCGAGAAGTACAAGAAAAGAAATTTCTAACATAGAACTTGCGGTTACATCTAGTCAATTCAACCGTAAATTGATGAGAACTAGTGCTGCTCTTACATTCATAAAGTCTAAGTACCATAGCGAACAGCAATATTTATTTTGTAAAATTTACAAATGTGTGGCATAAGGCCAAAAATCTTTTTCTGTCTTATCATTAAACTTAGCTAGCCACAATTACTGACCCAAACATATCACAATATTTCTTACACCAAAACAGCACATTCATATTTATCATATATATATAGTATATGTCCAATTCATCCTAACTATTAATATATAATATATATATATATATATATATATATATATATATATATATATATATATATATATATATATATATATATATATATATGCTCGTGACGAGCGGCTAAAGGACGTGGCTCTTGGCGCACTGTTCCAAGGTTATCCGTATATTTGAATGAGTATCATTCAGGAACTGAGTGAGTAACAGTGCTATATCGAGTCTAGTTTGTATCTTTTTCAGATTTATTTGTCCCCCGAGGCCCGTGGTACTGTTGGTATGACGTTTGCATTGTATCGAAATGTACCGGGTTCGATTCTCTAGTGGATGCGCACTGCTGCTTAATCCCAAATAGGACAAAGCGGCCGTCCAGTGATTTCTGCATTCTGTTGAAAATTATTCTGGCCTCGATGAATTACTATATATATATATATGAGGAAATATAGTCTTAAGATGTGCTATAATTATGGGATAAAGTGCTCAATATCTGATAGAGCGTGTGTAAATATAAAAGTGAACATAGAAGTCAACACTTAGAGGCGACAGTCTAGTTGCATCTAGCATGAAACAGACTGTCGCCTGTAAGTGTTGACTTTATGTTCACTTATATATATATATATATATATATATATATATATATATATATATATATATATAATGAAATGGGTTAAGTTCTCCAATTATTTAATACATTTTCTGTTTAAACTCTATTTTAATAGTACAATTTATTTAAGTAAATGCTCTGTTTTTTAATTAAACAGTATTAATTACATTTACCGGCCCGAATAAGGACACGGGTTCGATTCAGGACGCATATTTTCTACGAAATTTCTGGAACATTCAGGCCGGTAAATATAATACTGTTTAATTAAAAAAAAAAAAAAACAGGTTAAAGTTTATCGTCATACCCAGGACTAATCAACAACAAAAAACTCAAAGGTTTAATATTCCGAGAAACTCCTAGAATTATCGACGTATTCGCCGCTGGCCAGTTTGATACTGGTTATTTAATAAGATTACTCGGTTTGTATCCGCAGACCGATTATCCAAATTTAAATGCGGGAATTCAATGGCCTAAAAGGCTTGTGATTTTTTTCTCATTTTTTTTCTCGCGTTCAAATTTCACATTAAACACAATTTGGATTTTTTTTTCTTTTTAAGGGAACCCGCTGTGCTTCTTATCTCACTGTCCGGATTTGGCCCATCTCATTTCGCTTTGTCCCGCACGCCGGTTTTGGATAAAATACGCACCTGTGGAATCCGAAGCACTCACATGAGACCTGTCTACCCCTCCAACAAGATTCCCAGCATGTACTCCATTGTAACTGTAAGTAATTGCGTCGGTTTTGACCTGATTCAGCAGAAATAGCTTCGCAGGACGTGAGGAGGGTAGAGGAAGTACAATCAGTTACCAGATAGAGAATCTCAGCAAAGTGAAGGCGTAGAAATAAGTTTATGATACCCCACCCCCGAGACGCAGGCAAATACCTGCCTCCTCCTAGTAACTGCAGGAATTTGTCTTTTCCTAAGTGACAATTTTGAATTTAGACTTTGAATTTGTTTTGATTGCAAGTGTTCAAATTAATTTTCTATTCCCTTTTGTGTCTTTTTTACGTATTGTTAGTTGTCATCTGACGTTAATTATTTTTAAAATACGGAAGCCTAAACTTGTAAAAACAATACGCTTGAATCGCATTTTTCTCACCAAGAAGATCCAAAATTTTTCGTAAGACCCCAGAATGAAAAAAAAAAAAAAAAATCTAAAACGAGATTAGAACAGTAAACGTAACATAAGTCCAATCCATTAATCTAACGATGTCATTAACCCCCACTGGTTATGAAGATTTTTTATCTGCTTATTACCAACAACCAAGCAAGGCGATAATGCCACTAAGACGCGGAAGAGGTTACAGGGAGTGAAAGTGAAAGAGAATGAGTAAATGAGGAAAGAACAAAAAAATGGAACAGGATTTAGGAAGACAGAAGATGGCGATTGACGTTGCATTTAAATTATTGAAGATTGTAGTTGACAGGGAAGCAAGAAATCGGAAGGGAGTTCCACGAGTGGGAAGTACGAGAAAAGAAACTGTTAGAGTAGAAGTGGCGGTTGCATCTAGCTAGTTCAACAGTAAAGCAGTGAGACCTGGTTGCCTGTCTAGCAATACGCTTAGATTCCTGTAGTCGAGAAAAGAAGCCCATCAGAACAGTTGCCATGAAAATATTTATAGAAAAGACAGAGGGAAACCATGTCCCATAGGTAAGAAAACTGATGTCGAAATGTCTGGTCAGGATCGTTTTTATGGGGCCAAAGCTGAAAAATTCTGCGAGTATAATTCATCTTGAACCAAATTCAAACGATATACAAGATCTGATTAAAAAAAAATTGCAGGACAAGTACTATAAAAAATAAAACTATAACACATATCAATCCAGCATTTAATCTCCTTCGAAGCTGTACACTTTTGAAGCTACACGCTTCATCCAGCGTCGTTTCCATTAAAGGGAGCATTCTTGGAACTTCCTTTGTTGGGGGTGGGGATAGCGAGCAGCTGCCTCATCACACTCTTTTGAATTTCCTATATTTTGATATATTGTTCCTTTCAAGTGGGATTTGATTTTTGGACAGAGGAAAAAAAAAAAAAAAAAAAAAAGAGCGAAAATGCCCATAAAAATGGGATACAATTGGGTTTCATTTTTATGTAATTCATTTGTGTGTGTGTGTGTGTGTGTGTGTGTGTGTGTGTGTGTGTGTGTGTGTGTTCAATGACAAAAAGTATTTTCTTCTTCTAGGGTGTCTTCCCTGAATCACACGGACTGCTGTCTAAATATATAAACAAAGGAGAAAATCAAACTACTTGGGAACCGGTGAGTATGCATTGCACTTTTGAGGATTTCAACGTGTAAAAGACTTTAATCTACCATTCCTGAGATTTCCATTAACTGCGATAACATCACAAAAGAACGGCAGAAATTCCATTCTTAATCATTGATGCAATAATGATTTTAATACGAACTCAATATTTGAGCAAATTAATCTGCTTACAAGGTTAAAATACTTGTATTACCATCAGCTTAATGTATTAGGATGCTCGGAAAGTAATTACGTTTTACCAGAAAGATAAAAACAATTCTAAATTAAATGTATTGAAATATTTGGGTGTCCGAAAAATAAATGCATTTTAGCAGACTGGCTAGAAAAACAAATATAAATTAAGTTTATTTTAATATTAGTGTGGTTTAATAGAAAGACAATAAAAAAATGTAAGTTTATTGAAATATTAATATGTTCGGAAAGTAATTGCGTTTTAACAAAATGTCTATAAAAGCAAATGTAAGTTTATTTAAATATTAATGTGTACGGAAAGCAATTATGTTTTACTATGTAGAATCAATATAAAAACAAATTTATTTAAATATTATTATTTTAAAAAAATGAAATTTGAAATTTATGGAATATTTCTATTAAAACAATTTTTCAGGAAAATATCTTCCTCAGTACTCGTTTCCAGTATTCCTTTCTAAACTTTTGGCTGAAGTTGAGTAGAACGTTAACATCTTGATTATGTTATTATTTTCTCTTCGAGTTACGTGTGACATCCATTGTTGCTGCTGCTGATGCTGGAAGTCATTCAATGATGTGGTTTTTGTTATTTGGTCCTGTTCTTTGTTTGGGTTTCGGTAGCTCCAGTCCCTGAAGTTCGAAGAAGAATGATCCTCGCTAAGACTTAATGGCTTCATTCCCACGAAGCGATTTTTAATCATTGATTTGACAAAGCGATTGTATACAGCTGGCAGTTTAGATATCTCTGAACGGGTTTGGCGTCATACATGACATCCATAGAAAAGTCTCGATCACGGCTATAGCTAAAGATGTAATATAAAATTTTCACGGGCTCTTTTAATATTTATAGTAAAGTCCGACATTGCAAATATCTCTAAATATAAAATAATTCCTCTGATGGCGGTAGCGGAGATGGCTTTGAAGGCCCAGCCTACTCCTGAAGAGTGAGAGCAGGAGAAACAGAGGACTGTGGGTGGTGGACGCGGCTGGACAAATCGAGCCCCTCCTTACAGCACTTCGCAGACCGTCTCCATGTTGACAAATCTCGGTCTCACTTCGGATGATCCTACGACAGGAAGCCCGATTAGCAACAACGGTTTCCCACGTCTCAGTGTCGATGGTGGCCTGTGTCAACTGATTCTTGAAGCCTCGTTTTGGGCCACCGCCTTGCCTCGGACCGCTGGCGAATTCTCCAAACAGGATGATATGTGGGAGTCGAGTTTGACGCATTCTGGATACTGGATCTGCCCAGAGGAGGCGATGGTGAATTCTACAAACAGGATGATATGTGGGAGTCGAGTTTGACGCATTCTGGATACTGGATCTGCCCAGAGGAGGCGATGGTGAATTCTCCAAACAGGATGATATGTGGGAGTCGAGTTTGACGCATTCTGGATACTGGATCTGCCCAGAGGAGGCGATGGTGAATTCTCCAAACAGGATGATATGTGGGTGTCGAGTTTGACGCATTCTGGATACTGGATCTGCCCAGAGGAGGCGATGGTGAATTCTCCAAACAGGATGATATGTGGGTGTCGAGTTTGACGCATTCTGGATACTGGATCTGCCCAGAGGAGGCGATGGTGAATTCTCCAAACAGGATGATATGTGGGAGTCGAGTTTGACGCATTCTGGATACTGGATCTGCCCAGAGGAGGCGATGGTGAATTCTCCAAACAGGATGATATGTGGGAGTCGAGTTTGACGCATTCTGGATACTGGATCTGCCCAGAGGAGGCGATGGTGAATTCTCCAAACAGGATGATATGTGGGAGTCGAGTTTGACGCATTCTGGATACTGGATCTGCCCAGAGGAGGCGATGGTGAATTCTCCAAACAGGATGATATGTGGGGAGTCGAGTTTGACGCATTCTGGATATTGGATCTGCCCAGAGGAGGCGATGGTGAATTCTCCAAACAGGATGATATGTGGGGAGTCGAGTTTGACGCATTCTGGATACTGGATCTGCCCAGAGGAGGCGATGGTGAATTCTCCAAACAGGATGATATGTGGGAGTCGAGTTTGACGCATTCTGGATACTGGATCTGCCCAGAGGAGGCGATGATGAATTCTCCAAACAGGATGATATGTGGGAGTCGAGTTTGACGCATTCTGGATACTGGATCTGCCGAGAGGAGGCGATGGTGAATTCTCCAAACAGGATGATATGTGGGAGTCGAGTTTGACGCATTCTGGATACTGGATCTGCCCAGAGGGAGGCGATGGTGAATTCTCCAAACAGGATGATATGTGGGAGTCGGTTTGACGCATTCTGGATACTGGATCTGCCCAGAGGAGGCAGGATGATGGTGAATGGATCTCCAAACAGGATGATATGTGGGAGTCGAGTTTGACGCATTCTGGATACTGGATCTGCCCAGAGGAGGCGATGGTGAATTCTCCAAACAGGATGATATGTGGGAGTCGAGTTTGACGCATTCTGGATACTGGATCTGCCCAGAGGAGGCGATGGTGAATTCTCCAAACAGGATGATATGTGGGAGTCGAGTTTGACGCATTCTGGATACTGGATCTGCCCAGAGGAGGCGATGGTGAATTCTCCAAACAGGATGATATGTGGGTGTCGAGTTTGACGCATTCTGGATACTGGATCTGCCCAGAGGGAGGCGATGGTGAATTCTCCAAACAGGATGATATGTGGGAGTCGAGTTTGACGCATTCTGGATACTGGATCTGCCCAGAGGAGGCGATGGTGAATTCTCCAAACAGGATGATATGTGGGTGTCGAGTTTGACGCATTCTGGATACTGGATCTGCCCAGAGGAGGCGATGGTGAATTCTCAAACAAACAGCATTCTGGATGGATATGGTGAATTCTCAAACAGGGAGTCGAGTTTGACGCATTCTGGATACTGGATCTGCCCAGAGGAGGCGATGGTGAATTCTCCAAACAGGATGATATGTGGGAGTCGAGTTTGACGCATTCTGGATACTGGATCTGCCCAGAGGAGGCGATGGTGAATTCTCCAAACAGGATGATATGTGGGTGTCGAGTTTGACGCATTCTGGATACTGGATCTGCCCAGAGGAGGCGATGGTGAATTCTCCAAACAGGATGATATGTGGGTGCCCAGAGGAGGCGAGTTTGACGCATTCTGGATACTGGATCTGCCCAGAGGAGGCGATGGTGAATTCTCCAAACAGGATGATATGTGGGAGTCGAGTTTGACGCATTCTGGATACTGGATCTGGATGCCCAGAGGAGGCGATGGTGAATTCTCCAAACAGGATGATATGTGGGAGTCGAGTTTGACGCATTCTGGATACTGGATCTGCCCAGAGGAGGCGATGGTGAATTCTCCAAACAGGATGATATGTGGGAGTCGAGTTTGACGCATTCTGGATACTGGATCTGCCCAGAGGAGGCGATGGTGAATTCTCCAAACAGGATGATATGTGGGAGTCGATTCTGGATTTGACGCATTCTCCAAACAGGATGGATACTGGATCTGCCCAGAGGAGGCGATGGTGAATTCTCCAAACAGGGATGATATGTGGGTGTCGAGTTTGACGCATTCTGGATACTGGATCTGCCCAGAGGAGGCGATGGTGAATTCTCCAAACAGGATGATATGTGGGAGTCGAGTTTGACGCATTCTGGATACTGGATCTGCCCAGAGGAGGCGATGGTGAATTCTCCAAACAGGATGATATGTGGGAGTCGAGTTTGACGCATTCTGGATGCCCAGAGGAGGCGATGGTGAATTCTCCAAACAGGATGATAGGAGGCGAGTTTGACGCATTCTGGATACTGGATCTCCAAAGGCGATGGGATTCTCCAAACAGGATGATATGTGGGTGTCGAGTTTGACGCATTCTGGATACTGGATCTGCCCAGAGGAGGCGATGGTGAATTCTCCAAACAGGATGATATGGGGAGTCGAGTTTGACGCATTCTGGATACTGGATCTGCCCAGAGGAGGCGATGGTGAATTCTCCAAACAGGATGATATGTGGAGTCTGAGTCGAGTTTGACGCATTCTGGATACTGGATCTGCCCAGAGGAGGCGATGGTGAATTCTCCAAACAGGATGATATGTGGGTGTCGAGTTTGACGCATTCTGGATACTGGATCTGCCCAGAGGAGGCGATGGTGAATTCTCCAAACAGGATGATATGTGGGAGTCGAGTTTGACGCATTCTGGATACTGGATCTGCCCAGAGGAGGCGATGGTGAATTCTCCAAACAGGATGATATCCAAACAGGATGATTTGACGCATTCTGGATACTGGATCTGCCCAGAGGAGGCGATGGTGAATTCTCCAAACAGGATGATATGTGGGAGTCGAGTTTGACGCATTCTGGATACTGGATCTGCCCAGAGGAGGCGATGGTGAATTCTCCAAACAGGATGATATGTGGGAGTCGAGTTTGACGCATTCTGGATACTGGATCTGCCCAGAGGAGGCGATGGTGAATTCTCCAAACAGGATGATATGTGGGAGTCGAGTTTGACGCATTCTGGATACTGGATCTGCCCAGAGGAGGCGATGGTGAATTCTCCAAACAGGATGATATGTGGGAGTCGAGTTTGACGCATTCTGGATACTGGATCTGCCCAGAGGAGGCGATGGTGAATTCTCCAAACAGGATGATATGTGGGAGTCGAGTTTGACGCATTCTGGATACTGGATCTGCCCAGAGGAGGCGATGGTGAATTCTCCAAACAGGATGATATGTGGGAGTCGAGTTTGACGCATTCTGGATACTGGATCTGCCCAGAGGAGGCGATGGTGAATTCTCCAAACAGGATGATATGTGGGAGTCGAGTTTGACGCATTCTGGATACTGGATCTGCCCAGAGGAGGCGATGGTGAATTCTCAAACAAACAGGATCTCCAAACAGGATGGGAGTCGAGTTTGACGCATTCTGGATACTGGATCTGCCCAGAGGGCGATGGTGAATTCTCCAAACAGGATGATATGTGGGAGTCGAGTTTGACGCATTCTGGATACTGGATCTGCCCAGAGGAGGCTGGATGGTGAATTCTCCAAACAGGATGATATGTGGGAGTCGAGTTTGACGCATTCTGGATACTGGATCTGCCCAGAGGAGGCGATGGTGAATTCTCCAAACAGGATGATATGTGGGAGTCGAGTTTGACGCATTCTGGATACTGGATCTGCCCAGAGGAGGCGATGGTGAATTCTCCAAACAGGATGATATATGGGAGTCGAGTTTGACGCATTCTGGATACTGGATCTGCCCAGAGGAGGCGATGGTGAATTCTCCAAACAGGATGATATGTGGGTGTCGAGTTTGACGCATTCTGGATACTGGATCTGCCCAGAGGAGGCGATGGTGAATTCTCCAAACAGGATGATATGTGGGAGTCGAGTTTGACGCATTCTGGATACTGGATCTGCCCAGAGGAGGCGATGGTGAATTCTCCAAACAGGATGATATGTCGGGAGTCGAGTTTGACAGGCATTCTGGATACTGGATCTGCTGGATCTGCCCAGAGGAGGCGATGGTGAATTCTCCAAACAGGATGATATGTGGGAGTCGAGTTTGACGATTCTGGATACTGGATCTGCCCAGAGGAGGCGATGGTGAATTCTCCAAACAGGATGATATGTGGGAGTCGAGTTTGACGCATTCTGGATACTGGATCTGCCCAGAGGAGGCGATGGTGAATTCTCCAAACAGGATGATATGTGGGGGTCGAGTTTGACGCATTCTGGTTTGCCCAGAGGAGGGCGATGGTGAATTCTCCAAACAGGGATATGTGGATCGAGTTTGACGCATTCTGGATACTGGATCTGCCCAGAGGGCGATGGTGAATTCTCAAACAGACGTCGAGTTTGACGCATTCTGGATACTGGATCTGCCCAGAGGAGGCGATGGTGAATTCTCCAAACAGGATGATATGTGGGAGTCGAGTTTGACGCATTCTGGATACTGGATCTGCCCAGAGGAGGCGATGGAATTCTCCAAACAGGATGATATCTCCAAACAGGGATACTGGATCTGCCCAGAGGAGGGCGATGGTGAATTCTCCAAACAGGATGATATGTGGGAGTCGAGTTTGACGCATTCTGGATACTGGATCTGCCCAGAGGAGGCGATGGTGAATTCTCCAAACAGGATGATATGTGGGAGTCGAGTTTGACGCATTCTGGATACTGGATCTGCCCAGAGGAGGCGATGGTGAATTCTCCAAACAGGATGATATGTGGGAGTCGAGTTTGACGCATTCTGGATACTGGATCTGCCCAGAGGGAGGCGATGGTGAATTCTCCAAACAGGATGATATATGTGGGAGTCGAGTTTGACGCATTCTGGATACTGGATCTGCCCAGAGGAGGCGATGGTGAATTCTCCAAACAGGATGATATGTGGGAGTCGAGTTTGACGCATTCTGGATACTGGATCTGCCCAGAGGAGGCGATGGTGAATTCTCCAAACAGGATGATATGTGGGAGGTTTGACGCATTCGAGTTTGACGCATTCTGGATACTGGATCTGCCTGGATCTGCCAGAGGAGGCGATGGTGAATTCTCCAAACAGGATGATATGTGGGAGTCGAGTTTGACGCATTCTGGATACTGGATCTGCCAAACAGGATGATAGAGGATTCTGGCTGGATCTGCCCCAGAGGATGGTGAATTCTCCAAACAGGATGATATGTCGAGGGAGTCGAGTTTGACGCATTCTGGATACTGGATCTGCCCAGAGGAGGCGATGGTGAATTCTCCAAACAGGATGATATGTGGGTGTCGAGTTTGACGCATTCTGGATACTGGATCTGCCCAGAGGAGGCGATGGTGAATTCTCCAAACAGGATGATATGTGGGAGTCGAGTTTGACGCATTCTGGATACTGGATCTGCCCAGAGGAGGCGATGGATGATATTCGAGTTTCCAAACTGGAGGATGAGGCAGGATGGTGAATTCTCCAAACAGGATGTGTCGAGTTTGACGCATTCTGGATACTGGATCTGCCCAGAGGAGGCGATGGTGAATTCTCCAAACAGGATGATATGTGGGAGTCGAGTTTGACGCATTCTGGATACTGGATCTGCCCAGAGGAGGCGATGGTGAATTCTCCAAACAGGATGATATGTGGGAGTTGACGCATTCTGGAGTTTGACGCATTCTGGATACTGGATCTGCCTGGAGGAGGCGATGGTGAATTCTCCAAACAGGATGATATGTGGGTGTCGAGTTTGACGCATTCTGGATACTGGATCTGCCCAGAGGAGGAGGAATTCTCCAAACGATGGTTTGAATTCTCCAAACAGGATGATAGGATGATATGTGGGGGAGTCGAGTTTGACGCATTCTGGATACTGGATCTGCCCAGAGGAGGCGATGGTGAATTCTCCAAACAGGATGATATGTGGGAGTCGAGTTTGACGCATTCTGGATACTGGATCTGCCCAGAGGAGGCGATGGTGAATTCTCCAAACAGGATGATATGTGGGAGTCGAGTTTGACGCATTCTGGATACTGGATCTGCCCAGAGGAGGCGATGGTGAATTCTCCAAACAGGATGATATGTGGGTGTCGAGTTTGACGCATTCTGGATACTGGATCTGCCCAGAGGAGGCGATGGTGAATTCTCCAAACAGGATGATATGTGGGAGTCGAGTTTGACGCATTCTGGATACTGGATCTGCCCAGAGGAGGCGATGGTGAATTCTCCAAACAGGATGATATGGGAGTCGAGTTTGACGCATTCTGGATACTGGATCTGCCCAGAGGAGGCGATGGTGAATTCTCCAAACAGGATGATATGTGGGTGTCGAGTTTGACGCATTCTGGATACTGGATCTGCCCAGAGGAGGCGATGGTGAATTCTCCAAACAGGATGATATGTGGGTGTCGAGTTTGACGCATTCTGGATACTGGATCTGCCCAGAGGAGGCGATGGTGAAAGAGGGCCTCGATGCTGGGGAGATATGTCAGAAAGAGGACCCCGTTGTTGGCGATGCGTTCTTCCCAACTAATACAAAGGATTCTTCGAAGCTTCGTTTGCTGGTAACGCTCCAGACATTTGATGTCTTGACGATATAAATTCCGGATCTAGCAAGCGTATAGAAGAGTAGAGATGACCACGGACTGGAAGACCATGATTATGATTTTTATACTGAGTCCGGGATTGCTGAAGACCCCGGGATTGCTGAAGACCCCGGCATTTCGTACGCAGTCTGAGCCGCTTTGATCCTCGTGTCAAGGTCTCTCTCGCAGGTGACGTAATTCGAGATTGTGCTGCCAAGGTAGAGAAATTCATCGACGACTTCCGCCAAATAATCGTCGTTGTTGATGCTGAACATATATTGAGAATCGAAATCCTTGTAGGATGACTGTTCTGTTAATCATTACCACAGCAATCGATTAAGACATTGCGGTTTTCTTTTTGTTTTGTTTTTTTTTTGTTTTTTTTCTCAACTGTGTTGGGAAGAAAGACAGAAAGAAAGAAGAAAAAAGAAAGAAAGAAATAAAGAAAGAAAAAAGAAGAAAGATGAAAGAAAGAAAGAAAGAAAGAAAGAAATAAAGAATAGATCACGAGTAAGATTAACTATACTGTTCTTTTTCGTCTTCTATGTGCCGTGTCCGTTTTTCCTATCCTTTTTAACTCTTAATAAATTTGGTCTTTTTTTTTATCTCTCCTAAACCTTGTTTCGCCATCCATTTATTCAAGCTCGATAGGTTCTGCGTTGTTTTCCTCTGTCCCTGTCGCCTTCAATATGCCCTATGCGTATCACCTTTTCCAAGCTCTCTTTCCTCATTATGTGCCCTAGAAATTTAAACTGACTCTTCTTGGTGTTGAATATGAGCGTCCATTTTGTTTCGATTTTCTCTAAAACTTCGATGTAGCCCACATGTTCAGTCCATAGTATCCTCAGCATGCTTCTGCAGAAACACATTTCTGTTGCTTCAAATCTCTTCTTCATC
Source organism: Acanthosepion pharaonis (assembly GCA_903632075.3). Classification (NCBI taxonomy): domain Eukaryota; kingdom Metazoa; phylum Mollusca; class Cephalopoda; order Sepiida; family Sepiidae; genus Acanthosepion; species Acanthosepion pharaonis. The sequence continues at coordinate 940,084 of CAHIKZ030005558.1, forward strand.
TGTAATGTGATTGTTCAGTATTCACTGACGTATAGTAGAACCGATATTAGGTAACATTTCAGAACTCTTTTTGTTTTTAACAAAATTTTCCTGTTTCTTAATACTTTGCTTAGCTTTTGGAAGGCATCTTTCGCTATCCCAATGCACCTTCAGATTTCAGTGTCGCACTTTCCGTCCTCTGTTAAAACACTTCCCAGATATTTAAACTGTTGTATTTGTCTGATTTTGGTATATTCAAATTGTAATTTAAATGTTGGATCGTTCCTTTTGGTGTCTTCTTGCAATTGATGCTTAGTCCTTTCTTCTCGCTTTCCTTCAATACTTTCTTAAGGAGTTTCTGTAGCTTCCTTTCTATGCCTGCTATCAACACGGTGACATCTGCATATTTTATGTTTCTAAGACTGTGACTGTCAATAATGAATCCTGGTAGGAGTTCTAATTCTCTCAGAATCACCTCACTGTCGAGGTTGAGTAAGTCCGGTGAGAAGACACATCCTTGTCTTACACCTCTTTCTATTTTTATATATTTACTGAATTCATTTTCTATGCGTATGCTGCCAGTATAGGGTCTGGATTAGGCTATCTTTCCCAAATATATGTCAAGGTTACTCACCAGTTTTAATAGTTCCTTGTGATGCTCGTTATCAAATGCTTTTGCATAATCTATAAAGCATAGATATACATCCTTTTGCATTTATATTGACAACACAGTTGGGTTCCATTAAGATGAGAAAGCACGTGAAAATCTGTATAAATCTGTTTTATTAGGAGGCAATCATTAGTTTATTGTAGGAAAAAGTTAGGAACGTTCAGCTACCAGGAAATAGTCTTTTTTATTCTTTTTGTTTTTAGGAGACATTCTTTATTTCTCATGTCCAATAATTCTGTCGCTATTTGTCTTTGAATAAGACTATGATTTTTTTGGGGGGAGGGGGGGAGATTTTGTTTATTGTTGTTGTTGTCGTGTATTTCTATGTTTTCTGACTCTAAGCAATTTATAGCAGAGATAGATATCAAAATGCATAAACAGTTGAAAATGGTATTCGGAACCGCAAACGACACTAATTCATCATGCCTATATTATCATAAAATAATTGTACTTGTTCCACCCTTCGTTAGTTCACACGACCGTTACGCCCTGCCAATAATGGTCGCGTAGAAAGAGGGGAAAAGGACACGACTTGGTTTCAGTGATAAAATGAAAGAAAGAATGAATCAAATAAAGAAAAAAAGAAGTGTTTAACGTCGCCTGTCAACAGCTTATAAATAATGGACTGTTCCATTTTGATTGTTTTAGAAAAGCAAAAGACATACGCTACTTGGTTTCAGTGAGAAAATGAAAGAAAGAAAGAAAGAAATATAGATGGAAGTGTTTAATGACTGTTTCAGTAATATAGAAAAGTTATCAATTTCAAATCTTTTCATTTGTACCCCCTTACTTCTTAAAATAACGATCAATATTCATATTTATGATTGTTATTACAATATTTTCTTAAAGTTGTGAAGCTCAAATATATAACGCTGCGATAGGGGGAATTTCTACGGATATTTCATTGTCATAGAACTCACCAGGAGCTTACTCAGTCCTTAAATTAAGAATTAAGATTCATCAGAAAATTCAAATAGGAAAACAGTGAAACTTTCACAGGGCTTTCTCATTATTTATTATTATTATTATTATTATTATTAACTTCCATTTGCGTCTTTAATTGTAGATTTGGGTGACTGCAGAGAAACAGAATAAAAGCACTGCTGTTTATGGCTGGCCTGGCTTAAAATATTCCATTGATGGTAAAGTCTTTCACTATTAGCTTTTATAGATATTCCTAAAAAAACAACTGCGTTTATTTTTCATCCGACAATGTTATTACTTCAAACTTTATTATACTAGAGACTCGTATTAGAAATAGACGCCCCATTTTAATATTATTAAAGTTTGTATAACGTCTATCGGCCTGCATATTCTAGAAATCTTAATAAGGAAAATCTGTTCCCAGGCAGGGATCGAACCTGCATCTTCCTTCGTTTAGATTCGGCGTGCTTTACAACTCGGCCACAAAGAGCGTTACAGTAAAACAAGGTTCTGTTTTCCTTTTTAAGGAAAGCACATCTTCACTCAAATTATTTTCTCAAAAGCTTTTATCAGCTCAGTTTGGTATTCGAAACGTAAACAAAGCAATTTCGAAAGAATCAATGGATTTATACTTAATCCGACATTTTTATTAATTCAACCGTTATTATAGTGTACACACACACACACACACACACACACACACATATATATATATATATATATATATATATATATATATATATATATATATTCACTAGTTCAGTCCCTAAATCTACCACAACTCTAACTTTAGGAGTCATAACATAATTTACCTGTTAGAATGCAGACTTATTCCAGAAACAATATGTGGGAAAATCTGCATCGCCCTTTCACTACAGGATTAATAATTATCGTAATCGGATTAAGTCGGCTCCCCATATAAGATTATTACCTGTAGAAAAAATATGATTTTAAAGGCCATGCCAAATTCACTATAATTGAAAAAATAGAAAAGGACAGAAAAGATAACATTTGAAAAATTTGAGAAGACCATGAAAACAAGTGGATTTTGCACCTCCAAACACTCAATCCAGACGAGATTAATCACAAATTTAACAACATAGATAGAATTAATATTATAACCCCATAAATCAAGCCCTACCCATATTTCTCACCCACACAAAACAGACATGCTTGCGGAGGTGTTGAAGTCTCACACTTATACACTCGCCTATATACATTTACACAGATAATACACACTCCCGAAAAACTAAATGATAACATGCACTTAACACAAACACATCCCCTTCCCAGGAACCAATAAAACTTTCAAAATGACCAAGGGAATTCAGAGTCGAATGAATCTATCCAGCCTCTATCTTAAAAACAACTTAAAAGATGCCGTTTGACCAACACAAGGACTGACCAACATTAACGATAAAAAAAAAACAAATGAAAACTACAGATAAAGTTCATTTTCTTCAGAAAGTCATTCATTCCTGTAGTTCACTGCTACTAACAAGCAGAATTTTTTTCTGCTGATGATGGACATGCTGGCCGAAACTAGTCGAGGGACCTAATTGAAATAATGTGTGTGTGTCTGTGTGTAAATGTAAAATTGGACATTGAGCTCAACAACAAGCGGTTACACTCTGTTTCATGCATGAACACAATAGATTACATCCTGAATGAAACAGACTGTCGCCACTTGGTGTTTATATCAGTGTCCAATTTTACATTTACATGCTCTCCATCTCTGAAATTGAGTACTTTTACCCATTAATTAGTTTAAATACTCTTATTATATATATATATATATATATATATATATATATATATATATATATATATATATACCGATTTTAAACATTCTCCCACTTACAGTCTTTAAATATTTAAATGCAACGCCAATCGCCATCTTCCTGAATCCTTTTCTTTCATTCCTTTTTCTTTTCACTAAATTCTTCTCATTCTCTCCCAGTAACCCACTTGCGTCTTACTGACATTATCACCTTTACTCGGGTATAATTACACACACACACACACACACACATATATATATATATATATATATATATAAATTAAGAAATGGACAAAGTCCGACAATTTATTTATTAAAGACATTTTTATGTTTAACGTTCTTTTTATAGATACAAGTATTTAAGTAAATGCTCTGTTTATAATAAACAGTATTAAATAATATTTACCGGCCTGAATGTCCGAGAAATTTTCATAGAAAATATTCGTCCTTTGACAGGATTCGAACCTGCATCCTATACGGAACCGTCATTTACGCTGACGTGCCTTATCGATCGGCCACAAAGAAGCGTAAATTCGACCTTGTCTACCGAACGCTTCAAGTAAAAATCAGACTCATGTTGACCTTTTTTGACTCTATTGAGAACCAGATCAATTCTGCCGTTTTTGACTCTAGTGAAAATAATACCCATGTCGACCTTTTAACTCTAACGAAAATAAGACTCATGTTGACCTTTTAGACTCTATTGAAAAATGGACCTAGTTGACGTTTTTACCCTATTGTAAACCAGACCTATTTTGACTTTTGTGACTCTAATGAAAAATCAGATTTACTATGAACCCTTTTGACTCAAATGAAAATCGAACCTATGTCAACCTTTTTGACTTGTTTAAAACCTGAACCTCCGCTTACTTGTTTGACACTAGCTTATAGACTGTACCTACGCCTTCCTTTTTACTTTGTAAAACCAGGTCTATATCGACATTTTTTGATTCTCGTATATAACCGAGCGGATGTTTACTTATCTATTCATTTATTGTTATTTTTGTGATCTCACTCTTTTATACGCCATTAACTAACGCAACGACTCTTGATATGTTGGAAAATAAAAAAATAATCTCACCTAAATGTAATTACATGAAATGCTTACCTGATAAATCTATCAATCGTTTCTTGAGAGAATTCTTACGAGAAATAATAAACAGAGTAAGTAGATCGAAATCACCTGCTTTTCTTCTGAGTGACGTATAATGGAGAATATGATGATCGTTAAATAGATGTCGATGAAATATTGCAAGACCAACTATGGATGGAAACAAATCAAACTGTCTTGTTTATATAAATCGGTTTAAAAGGAACTACTGAAGGACAAAAACTGTTGCTCCCAATGGGTTTCGCTTAAACGGGCCATTGTATATTTTTAAGTTGCATCTTTTCAAATTTATATTTCTTTAATATATTTTGAAAGTCTATTAGAGTTTCAGGGTAATAAAAGAACAATCCATCTCATTAGTTACACATTTTCGTTTCAGGTTCTAAATACCCAAAATGGATTCCAGATGGCAGGTATGTGGCTGTTATTGAGGCGTATCAAAAGTATCTTCGTTTTCTGACTTTTTTTTTAATTATTTTTTAGCGATCCTGAATAATTTTTTAAACCTTATGTAACTTCTCCGGAACGTTTTTAATGATGCTAGCCCTTCCACAACATTCTGGACATTGACGGTGAGCGGGTTCCCCTCGAGATCACTATTTGGAGCGGTAAAATGAACAGCGGCATGTGCTTATAGCGCAACAGTTGCTGGTGCGAAAAAGTGAACTCAGCGGCCCAAGTTCAATTTCCAGTCTAGTCGTCTGCGTCCACTTTCACACAGATACTCTTAGGAAAGGCATGAATCCATCTCTTCCCTCTCAGTTATGTGGTAAATACCAAGACAGACTAGTCTCCTTAACCTTGGTTGGCTACCTGTAAAACTTTCAAACAGAAAGCAACGAGAACGCCACACGCCAATCTTCCCCAAGAAGTCATGGCAAATTACAGTTTATAAAGAAAAAGGGATCTATGGAAAGCCATAATCGCCTACGACCTGGCATTTTTATTAAAACGGCAGTTGATAAGCATATATATGATAGCTTTAATTCAAGTAACAAGTCGACAGACTGAAAATGTTTAAATTAAAAGATATTGTTTCAGTTCCTTCCAATTTCCAAACTCTGTGAGAACTTTCAGCATCTTTAGGCCTCAGTTTAAAATAATGTCTCAAAATTGCCAATATGGTAGATATGTCGCATTCGAAGTATGAGAGTCAAGTACTCTGTTCACATTTTTTGAAGGGCCGAATACAGAGACCTGGTGCACTACATGCCACAAGGTCCCCAAACGACCCTCCCCAGGTTTTGAATTCAGAGTTGTTCTTCTCCTAGACCAGTTGCTATCCAAGGCTATAGAACCTGGAGGGAGAAGAAGATGATTAATGCCTTTCCCAGGCGTATTTGCACGTAAGTGAATGCAATGCATTCGACTGGAATTCGAACTCGGCTCCGATTCCTCAATCCGAACCGCTATCCACTACCTCCTTATATATATATATATATATATATATATATATATATATATATATATATATATATATATAATTATTTATTCGAAAATTATAACATAAATATGTTATAAAATCACTACAAAAAAATAGCAATTTTGTTTCAGCACTTCTGTCTTATCAAGTGACTGTGTTGAAACGCCATCATTTGATAAGACATCAGAAATAACCTAAAATAGGTTCGACGTACAAAACGTTAGGAACTTGATATAATAGGTAATGACACAGAGAAATCTAGTGGTGGTCGCTGATACTTTAGTATCCGACTAACGGTCGTCCGGCATCGACTGACTGACCAACTCACTGAGCGACTCAGCGACGGTATTTAGTCACCCCCCCACGAGGGCATCATGTGGCACAAGGCCGGTTTAACGTGAGATCTCCGAAAATATGCTCTTTTAAAACCCGTATAAACAGGTTCAGGGTCGGTTTACCTCCCCGAAAGAGACTCCGCCCTTCGGTGTAGCCTCGTTCGGGTTCCTCCCCGCCCGAAGGCAGAGAGTTCAACTGGTCAGCCGGTCTTCTGACTTCAGACTGAACTCAGACCGAACCACTGAGCGACTTAGCGACTGACTTGTTACTCTTACTACTGCTACTTATTATAGGTGGGAGAGTCTATTAACTATAGAATAGGTGTGTTCCACTATAGTATAACACTTTCTTAATCGGCTCTTTATTGTACAATAAAAAACATTTAGGTAATGCTTGACGCATGCCTCTTGTTCTTTTGAAAACATTAGGACAACACTGATCATGTCCTCTTCTCACCTTAAATCAACAACTACTGATCTTGTATGGTGAACGTGCGTCAGTACAGACACGAAAGATGCTCCGGGTCGCGTACGGACATGTCTAACAAAACCAGTTACTTCTAGGTTTCCCCGTTAGCAAGAGAACAGCTTGGCATGTTCAGATATGAGCCTCTCTGTAACTTGTCTAGATACGGATTTCTCTGAACTTTTTCCTGTCAATAAAATCGATGGGAAAACCAGCAGTCTGTAGTGTGTAGTTGGCGAGACTCGGTGTCTTGTGAAGTCGGTCCCGTGGGCATTTTTGTTCCTGACGTTGCTGTGCCGTAGTTTCTGAGGTAGTGTTATTTTGTTACCTCTTGCCTCTTTCCCTTCTCCGACTATAACTCCCGTACTTCTTATGTTAGGTTAACTCTCCTTCCTCTTTCCTAGTTAATATACACTGCGTTTGGTTGATCATTTGACCCTTACCTCAGGGACGCATCAGTTGGGGTGGAGAGAAAGGTTTTGAGGTAGATGCCGTGAATAGCGCATTAGTGGATGCTTTTTTGCCACATGGAAAAAGTATAGCCTTTTACAAAATTATCTGGTGGAATTGAGAATAAAGACAGACTTTTATAATATCCGAAAGCCTTCCTTGTTCGGGGCCTGGGTGAAGGCATGTAACATATTTTTAAACTTTGTTAGCATGTTACATTTGTAAAAGCATAAAAACTTTTACGTTTTCTTCCGAACTCTCTCCAGCTACTCTTCATTTTTGTTTTGAATTTTTGTATAAATAACTGCACCAACGGTAGGGACTTTTGTAACCGCCATTATATATTTGGTAAAACCCAATATTTGTGTTAGGTATTTTCCTAGGCCAATTTTTACCTGGAAAAATGCCATCCAAGGCTATAGAACCTGGAGGGAGAAGAGGAATAATACCTTCCCCATTTATTAGCACGTAAGTGAATATAATGAATTCGACTGGAATTCGAACTCGGCTCCCATTCCTCAATGCGAGCCGCTAACTACTATTCCACGTGCTTCCTTATATACGGGGAGATATATATATATATATATATATATATATATATATATATATATATATATATATATATATATATATATACTCGACTCACCGTCGTATTCGACGTATGAGGGTTAAGCAGCTCAATTCCTAGGAACCGACTGCCCGACACCAGTACATGAGATTTGATTATAGTGGTGAAGGTTTTGTACAGAACCATTCACACTTTTTGAAGGGCCGAATACAGAGACCTGGTGCACTACGTGCCACAAGGTCCCCAAACGACCCTCCGCAGGTTTTGAATCCAGAGTTATGCTTCTCCTACCTGGGAAAATGAACGTAAAATTATTAGCTGACAAAATAGATATTGTTTCTTTTTTTTAAAATACGTAACAGACACAGAGGTAAGGTTCTGTTTTTACTCATTTTTTTTTTTTTTTTTTGTTATTTTTTTGCTTAGTTTCGATCTAACCGCCTTCTGACATCTTTGATTCTCGAAAATTCCAACGATTCTTGCTTTTTCTTTTGTAGCAAATTTGGCTTTAAAAAACGAATACAGATGATTTTGGATTGGTTAAGCCTGTCTGGCAACGAACGAGTGGATTTTATCGGCGCGCATTTCGAAGAACCAGACTTGTCAGCACATAAATATGGAGCTAACAATCACAGGGCAAGAATTTTCAAACGAAATTATCTATATTCCAATCTGTTGTGCATGTGTGACTGTTGAGCATTTTATTGAATACGACAGACAAGCTGCCTTGTATTAGTTTTTTATACAATTTCTCATTTGACCTAATATTTTTTTCTTTTCGGATGATAAATTATTTAAAAACTGTCCAATTGTTCTTTTTATCCGATCGCTTTCGGCTATACATTTAGACATTTTCAAGGTTGAAATACATTAACTGTTAACAAAAATCGTTTGTTTCATGTATGTATTTATATAATATTTTCATTTTCAAAACACGGTCAAGATATTCTGTCCATGTTCATAGCTGATATTATTGGGTTCTGTTTTTTGGGGGGGTTGGGTTTTTTTTGTTTTTCTTAATAAGGTTTCGATTATTCTTATTTTTTTTTATTAATAATTATTAAGTCACATAAAAAAATTGTAAAAAGAACTAAATCAAAGCACCTTGTCTGTCGTATTCAATGAAATATGCATGAAAGAAGGATTACTGTCTAAATATATATATATATATATATATATATATATATATATATATATATCGTTGGATTGATGTGAGTTTGTGGCCTTGGGTTTCATGCTTTTGCGATCGTCAGATGAAAGAATAAACCGAATAGCTGAATAAATTGCATATATATATATCTATATATATATATATATGTTACATGAATCATTCATACAAAAAATAGATTAGTAAAGTTAATGATATAAATGGCGAAAAACATCCTCGCAAACAAATTTATTAAAGTTACATTAACCTACGAACCACTCGCGTAATGCTTAGAAAGCTTGTCTTGCTAGATCAATTATGACTGAGTAGTGAGTTCGATCCTCACTGGGTGCCCCATACTTTCGGCCTTGTGCCACATCTAAGCCGAGCTTAGAAAACCACTATATATATATGTGTGTGTGTGTGTGTGTGTGTGTGTGTGTGTGTGTGTGTGTGTGTGTGTGTGTGTGTGTCATATGGGAAGAAAATGAGTAACTACCGACACCGAGGTTCGAACGTGACACTCTGGACTTATGAATATATGATTTCCGCCAGGCGTATAAATAGCAGTGTCAGGCTACTGACTGCAGTGATTATTGAGTGGACCTATCCAGTCGAATTAGTGTGAATTATTGTGCAACAATGATTTGGGTTTTGATTTATAATTTACCGGACATTAAGCAGAGCCGCTCTACTAACAAGGTATTCACTGAAATAGTTAAATATCTTTAGTTGATTTTACTTCTTTGTATTTCTTAAGTATTTACTTACAGTTGGAATTAAATACTGTTTTATATTAGCATTGAAGCTTTGAGTTATACTTAATTATTAACGTCCACAGTACGTCACAGAAATATATAACCTTTTTTTCAAACATGTCTCGTTGAATATGAAAAACAAGGAATTTTTTATTATTATTATTATTTAGCTTTTCTAATATTTTTACATTTTTTTGCATTTGCTGGAGTAAAGGAGTGTCGAAATTGTCCATATTGTCTATTGTCCCAATATATGTCACGAGGCTCAGAATAAACGTTACTTCTATGTAAACAGCACAAAAACTACATTTTTAAACAAACATGAAAAGGAACTAGCACTTAATTGAAAATAGCTGAAGAAGTGTCCGAAAGCACTTGGGGCAATAAAAAATATTAACAATTTTTATAATAATAATAATAATAATAATAACAATAATCAATATTTGAGAAATATGAAGATACTATTCATTTGTTACCAACTAAAATATCTTTGCCCTCAAGAAAAGAAATATACGTCTATTTAGTCAATAAGAAGTACATTTTCCGTTTTGAATTTGTTCACTTTTCCATTCATTCACCAGAATCTACACACGGACTTTCGATTCCATTAATCGTGCCGATAACCATTTATATATATATGTGTGTGTGTGATAAAAATACACACACACACACACACACACACACACATATATATATATATATATATATATATATATATATATATATGGTATTCTCTATTTATTGGTTAGATCTCGATATCAGGGATGGAGTGTATATAATATAAAAGTGGACATTGAAGTCAAAATCCAGCGGCGACAGTCTGTTTCAGGATTACACACAATCTACAGGCCTTCTAGAAGATTACGTTTAAGCATAAAACTTTACTGTCGCCGGTCAGTTTTAACCTCAATATCCATATATATATATATATATATATATATATATATATATATATATATATATATATATATATATATATATATTCGGATATTTGGGTCTTTAGTGGCTTAACCTCAATATAAATAAAACTGGATAATTTCTCAAAATTGAAGTCGAAAGAGAGGGAATTCGTTTTGTTTTATTTTTTGGTTTTTTTTTTTTTTTTTTGTTACTGTACTTTGGTTGTTTAAATTATATACATTTATCTATTACGTGTGAAGCTGAGACCAGATCATTGTCCTGGAGATTACATACTCTCAACTTTTTTTTAATCGAAGTGAATTTAAAAAATGATTTCTCAAAATCGAAATTGAAACCGTTTTTATCTTGTTTTTTTTTTTTTTTTTTTTACTGTCGTTGGTTGTTAAAAATCAAGAAAAGGAAATGCTGAACTGTTACGTAAAATAAATCCTTCTATATCGGGGAATGCTGAACAATGTCCTCACAGATGAAGAGATTTCTAGCAAAAGAAATGTGGTTCTATAGAAGGAGCTGAGAATACCATGGACTGAATATGTGAACAGCGACGAAGTTTTAGACAAAATGGAAACAAAAAAGGACGCTTAAAATAAATATCAGAAAGAGACAGTTTAAATTTCTAGGATACATAATGACGAAAGGAGACTTAGAAAAATTTGATATTCACCAGACATATTGAAGGCAAATGGAAAAGAGAAACGCAATGCATAAGCTAGCAAATGAGCTTGAGTAAATGGATGGTGTTGACCATGTTTACAGTAGTCTCTGAATATGGAATCCAGTGAAGTCCGTAATCTCTTCATTATCAGAGATTGGCAGTGTTAATTCTTTAAGTCTTCGATATCAGGTTGACAGTGAAGATATTTTGGGAGAAAAAACAAAATGGCTGCCTTTATACACGTCGCATTGAATATTTTGAGCTTTTTGATTGGTTAACCCTTCTATTGGTGAACTATAAAATGAGTCAGCTCATTTTGGCCAGCTCACTAGTACTAAAAACTACCCAAAAATTCCAACACAGATGGCGGAATATGGTTTAGGGGAGATAACATGAAAATAACATTAATTAAGTATTACAAAGGACAAGAAATCGTGGAGAGCTATTATCAACAACTTCCCGAAGGGACACCAGACATAGAAGAAGAAAACGATTTTAAAGAAAGGAAATTTATTCTGTTTTCTGTAACCATATCGGAAATATCAACTTCCAAACGAAATAGCGTCGGAAATGGGTCCTAAATAAAACATTAATTCATCGGCAAAAAGCAAAATTAGTAAGGCTAATCTGAAGCTGTCTTCATAATTAATTTAAAAAAATTCCGCTGATGCCATTCAGATTTATGATTATAGTTTATGAAAAAACAATTTTCTGGCTAACCTATTTCTTTTCGTTCAATCACATATTTCTATAACAAAATCATTTACCTTGGATTCCAATACCATTAACAATAAATAATAAATAATAATCTATAAATAAAGGGTACGGCCGAAATACCTGTCATATTATTTTAACGCTTGACCAACGTAATTGTTATTAAAAAATATTTCACTCTTGTCTAAACAAAAGGCTACCGTTTTTATTCATTTGTTGTTTTTTTTTTAATAACATCCCCTAAATGGTAACTTCTGTTAACCATACACTGTTGTAGACAATTTCTAAAGTTTTCCATCACCCGGAAGATCAAGGTCTTCCTAGTGTCTTTCTTTTAAGAGCGGAACCTGTAGCCTTGACATTTTCAACCTACAGCAGTATCGATTTGTTACCCAGAATAGCATCATTCCGATGTAACATGAAATGAACACGAAAAAATCTCTGTGTTCCAATTAAAAAAAAAAAAAAAAAACGTTTCAACAGCAAATGCACGGTGTACACCGATCCAAGTCATGATGGTAATTGGCTGTATCTGAAAACAAATGGTATGACATTAGCTAGATAAAGATAACATTGCTACTTGCCTATGTTCACGAGAATCACACAGATGACAGTTTAAAATGTGGGAATGTATTTCTGTCGCATCATTTATAATAAAACTATTTTATAATTCTTATAGTAATTCCTAATCAATAAAAACGCCTTTTTTTTTCTTGATTTTCGATGCATTTCTATCAGGTAGTCAGTTATGTCCTTAAGCAATCATGTGTCTTTCGATACATGACTGACGGGGCAGATTTTTCCCGCTATTTTTTTCGGCCATTCAAGGATATAGAACCCGTTCTGGGGCGGGGAGAGAAGAAGAACATTCACACCTTTCCCAATGAACGTAAGTAATGTAATGGATCCAACTGGAATTCGAACTCGGCTCTCCGATTCCTCAATCCGAGCCGCTATCCATTACTCCATCGTGCCTCCACGTGCATTTTTATAATAAAATTATTAACAATATAACATAACTATTATGAGCCATTATGTACTTGCGTACTATTGTCTTCACCTTTGTTGTTGCTATCCCAACATTTCGGCCGCTGTGCCAACAGGATTTCAACAGATGTTGATTCTGGTAATATTCAGGGATTTCCGAAATGAAACCCTTTATTTATTGTACAGGGGTACACTATTCTCGTTTCACTAGCCATGTCTAGAGATATCTCGTTTAGTTCTCGCGAAATAACTGAGCAGTACTAAATATAAACTAAGACCCTTGATTTAATCTACGGGGATATGCTGTCCATGTGTAGGGGAGATAACTCTTCTAGTTCCTATTTAATACTGATCAGTTATTGTTCGCCCCGTTATTACTGAGTCCAAGTACACACTGCCCAGCCCAGGAAGTGAACTCGCTGTCACCGAATTTACAAACCAACGCTTTAAGCCATTAACTATTTTGCAATTATTTACGGTGTTTATTAACGATAAAAAAAAACACACGAATTAAAAGCAATTTAATAAGGGAACGAGAAGCAAAAAAAACCCCACTGACATGAACTGGAGTGATATTGAATCAATTGCCAGGTCTGCTGCTAGCAAAATTGGTTTACTGTGTCGTGCCAGGGGAAGTTTTTCTCATCCGAATCCATCTTCTACATTTATAAATCTGCCATTCATCCGTGCAGGGAATATTGCTGCTATATTTGGTTTGGTAATCATATACTATAAATCTTCAGATTCTTGACAAAATTCAAAGAAAAGACTGCAATATAATCGATCCTAACCTGGCACCTTGACTTCAGTCCCTTTTCTGAGGTTGATATGCTGTAAGACTAAATAAACCAAACCAAACCATCCATTCACACAAGCTGGTCAGGTGGTACTCTGCCCCCAAATGTCTCTTTTGACTTCAGTATGTCCTGTGAGTGCCAGATTCCCCAAGCCCTCCTTCCTCATTATGTGTTCACGAAACTTATCGTTATAAATCATGGCTTCCTTCTGTCTTTTCTACAAATATTTTTATGGCAATTGTTCTAATGAACTTTCCTCCTTGGTGCTTCAACTGCATGAATTTAAGCATGTTACTAGATTGGCAACTAGGTCTTACCATTTTACTGTTGAACTATCTAGAAGCAATTATAAGTTCTATTCTAAGTTTCTTCTTTTACCTGTGGAACACCCTTCTGATTTCTTGCTTCTCTGCCATCTACACTCTGCAAAAATTTAAATGCAACACCAATTGCCATCTCCTGTCTTCCTGACATCTGTTCTTGTATTGTCCTTTCTCCTCACTAAAGTTTTCTCATTTTCTTTCACTCCCAGTAACCTTATGCATTCTAGTGGCATTATGACTTTGCTTGGGGATGAAATGATTAAAAAAAAAAGAAATGGTTTTAAGATTTAATTCTTTACAATTCTTAGAGCACACTAGTGATGATAAGAAGTTTTGTAAAAAAAATCTTGTACTGACCATTTGAGTGCCTAATAATAGTGGAATAGTTAATAAGCTAGTCTTTCAGGCCACCATTATTACCTGGCATCTCAACTTCAGTCACTTTCTCATTGACATGCGTTGCTTTACTTCTGTCTTTTCTACAAATACAGGGTGACCCCCCCCCAAAAAAAAAACGGGAATTTTTGAAGTGCATATTACCAGACATGAACAAGTGGCAAAACTGCAAGACAGTGACCTTGAGCAAGTAAACATTTCGCCATTTAGAATTCAAGATGAAATTCACAGTATCCCAGCTAAGATGTTGCCGCAGTCAATGAGGAATCTCAACAGCAGATTTCAAGCATGCATTCGTACAGGAGGACGCCATCTACAGGACGTAATTTTAAAAAAAAATGAAAATTCCATCATTGTTTCTTAAATAGCATGTTTTAAGGTTTCAATTACTATGAATAAAATATTTTCCTTCCATCACTTGGTTTTATTGGATTGTTAAAAAGTTCCTGTTTTTTGCGGTCACCCTATATTTTCATAGCAAATGTTCCGATGAGCTTTCCTCCTTGGTGCCTCAACTGCATGAATTTAAGCATGTTACTAGATTGGCAATTAGGTCCCATCATTTTACTGTTGAACCATCTATTCTGTTCTAATAGTTTATTTTCTCGCAATTCTCGCCTTTCGATTTCTACAAAAGATAAATACAATGCCAATCATCTTCTTCTCTCTTTATGAACCCTTTTCTTTTATTGTCCTTTCTCCTCACTTCTCCTTAGTAAAGTTTCATTCGCTCTCACTAGCAGTAACTAGATATTCCTAGACAGAATAGGCAAGGGAACGTCAACATTCTACCTCAATAGATTAACTAAAGGGTTCAGTTCGAAATTCCTTGCAGGTTACCGGAATGAAGACTGATGAAGACCGAAGAAGAACGTTTTGATAACAACAGCAAAGACGAGGACAATAAGCCTTCTAAATATAGTGATTTTTCAAGCGTAGCTTGGATGTGGCACAAGGCCGAATGTAAGGGGCACCCATTGAGGATCGAACTCACTACTCATTCGTAATTGTTCTAGCGAGACAAGCTTGCTAACCATTACACCAACTCGAGGTGCCCTAAGCCTTCTAAATATATAACATGTGAGGACACGTGTATGTGGATAAGTCTAAATATTCAATACAGTGAGTGTGGACACGTGTGTGTGGATACGTCTGGATAATTAACACAATGTGTGTTGATACGTGTACGTATGTGTGCGCGTATCTCTGTGTACATACGGGGAAAGTGACTCAGTAAAAAAAAGGTAATTATTGTAATATTTGCAGCTGATGTGATCAATCATTTTTTTTTTTTTTTTGTTTTTGCAATCCGAAAGTTGTCAATACATATCGATCGTCTACTTATGTTTTATTCAACCCATGAAATATTTATAGGGTATTTGTGGTTCCTTTTGCAGGTGGAGAATGCGTTAACAAGCATCGATGCATTCATGGGACAACTGATGGACGGAATGAAAGAAAGGAACTTGGAGAAATGTGTCAACTTAATTATCGTCTCTGATCACGGTAAAAAAAAACTCCCACTTCTTATACTCATTCAGCAGAGATCTCTGCGATCTTTTTGTTGGGTTGAACACAGGTTTTTGAGTGGGACGAGCATTTCAAGGCCGGTCGAGTATCGGTTCAAGATGATGAGCGTTCAGACTCACCTACCGCCAGAAAAAAAATGCGGGCCGTCACTGAACAATCCATCAGTTCTGGCATATGATCCGAATTATTTACTGGGATAATTTTCGTCTTCTATGCGCTATGTTCATGCAATCATAGCTCTCCACAATTTCCTATTCCTTGTTGCTCTTAGTAATGTTGGCCTTTCTGCCGTCCCTCCCACCATCAATTCACCCTCACTGTAGGCTGGTGCTTCAGAATTCACCGACTGCTCCTCTGTAGAGTGATAAGACCCCCCCCTCCACTGAGGCTCGATTGTTGTGGTTTGCGACGTACTGTCTGGAGATAGGATCCTGGTGGTTAAGGGCTTCAAGAGTCAGGGTTATTTACTTCTGATTCCCAACACACCACTTGGGCCCTTATTTAGACTTGACGGGCGGTTGGAGAGGCCTGATCCAATCAAATAGCTCATCACGACAAGTTCTAATGCCTATAACTATATCAATTTATGGAGTACTTTATAACTAAATACAATACCCCAAATATACAGCGGGATAAAATACCATCTCTATCCAATTTAGAGCCGTTAGAAGGAGAGGACTGAGGGTCAATCGATTTGAAGAGATCTAGACTTAGACATGGCTATGAAGACGCCAACTTGTACTTATTTCGGAAGGGTGACAAATGATTTAACAGATGCTCAGAATCTCTCTCGAATACCAGTATACTGGTTTGTGTAATCCTAACTTGTCAAGGCGACTTAGCTTCCCCCTTGACACATCCCAATGACGGGCCCCGAAGTGGGTGGCAGTGAAACTTAATACACAAGAATTACGAATAATCAAAATAAAAAGCCCAAGGGATGTCTTTCAGACACTGATTCTGAAGAAGAAATTAATATGCAATTTCTAAGATTTATTGTGCACATGTACCTAGAAGAAACTCCGCTAGTAAAACTTTCCCCTTTCTTAATTGAAAAGGTACTATCTAGTGGGATTATCCTTAAAACAATTAGATAGTTGAGAGATGGCAATTTCCTGGTTGAGGTGGAATATAGGAAACACACAGAAAATATAATAAAGACCTTTCATAATATTAAAATTAAAACCTTGCCTTATGCAAGACTGAATACTTCTAAGGCAGTTATTAGAAGTAAAGAGTTGTCTCTAGCTATACCTGAGAAAATTACATCTGCCTTAGGAAGCCAAAAGGTCAGCGATTACCATAGAATCTCAATTAAAAGTGTTGTGGATTCTGGGTTGAAATCCGGTAGCAATAAATAACAAACGCCAAGAATGAATATAGGAAAATAAATGTATTAACGTAGTAATACAAACTGGTAATGCAGGTTAGTAGTTCCAGGAATGCGGGTTAGTAGCAAAATATATATATAAAGTCTTTGGTATCGACGTATCGCTGTATGACTTCTTACTGAGTCTACGCGCATGCTCACTGTGACTCTTGCTCGCTACGTTCGTACGCTCTCGTTCGTTCTCGTTCTTTCTCTCGGGTATTCACGAGCAGTAATATATGTATACCCTGGGTGCGTCCATTTGTGTAAAAAGGGGAGAACCCCTCAACAAAAAGAAGGGGTGGAAACGATTACAACTGACAGATATATCCTTACTTTTGGCACACCTGAAGTCGCCCAAAAATTAAAAATAGGGTATAATATTAAGCCAATGGAACAATATGTCCCTGCTCTACTAAGATGCTCTAGGTGCCAAAAATTTGGACACCATTGGATAGCTGAAGGGGTCGCCCAACATGTGGAAAATGGGGCCAAATGGGTTTCAGACGACATTGAGGAAGAATACCACAATGAAATAAGGTGTGCTAACTGCCAGAAAGGCCATCCAGCATACTCAAAAACATGATTTCTGGAAAAAGAAATGGCAATTGATAGACAGTTACATGAAGAGCCCTTCCTAGGCAAAAATAACGGAAAATTAAGCTAAAAATAAGGCAGGTCAGCAATACAAACAAATACAGAGCACTCATTGAGAGGCTCGTACACTTGGGACTAAATGATTGGCCTAAATTTAAAACTTACCTAAAAAGTCTATATTCTAAGGAAATGGTGAGGCTAAACTGCAAATGAAGGACATTGAAAAAAACTCAAATAATAAAGAAAAAAAAGCAAATAACAAAACGACAGCTCAAACACAAACCACTCCCACCAAAAATACAAAATCTCCTACTAAACAAAGGTCACGGCGATCTCCTATCCGTCCACCAAAACCCAGAAAAAAATAAACTGAAAAGTTTATCTCTCAAAAGAACAGAATCAGACAAACAAAAACCGAAAATCCACAACGACGAAATTCCTACGCAAAACCGATTTGACGAACTAGAAAAGATGGAAGTGGAAAACCAAAACCCTCAAATGGCTAAAAACTTCAAAATGAAAACCTAGGAAAAAGAAATCAAAACCACATAAGCTAAAGGTCGAAAACGTTTAAACAGCCTGATAAGATAATTCAATGTAACTGCCGTGAAAATATAAATGAAAAGCTTCTGTTTATAACAGATCTGTCACCGGAAGTTGCTTGCATTCAGGAAATATTCCTTAAGCAAGGTGACAAAGTGAATATAAAAGAATACCAGCAATACAACCATATGACACTGGGCTTCGTTCATCTGACGGTACATCTATCCTAGTTAGGAATGATGCACCCTAAAGTAAAATAAATTTGACAGCTACTTTATCTGGCAACTGCTGTTAAAGTGACCCTACATAGACCAATAAACATTTGCTCCATATATATCGCACCTAATGAACGCGTAACTGAAGCCGAAATTGATAGAATTATATGGCAACTCCCTGCATCCTTTATGATTCTAGGGAAACTTTAATTGTCACAGTACCATATGGGGGCTGTAAAGACAAAAACTAAAAAGGAAAGACTTTAAAAACAATTATAAACAATGATTTATGCATTTATAAGGATAAGACTCCGACTTACATAAATCCATTTACTAGCAGCTACTCTGTAATAACTTTATTCCTATGTGGTCCATCAATCTATATGGATTTCTCTTGGAAAGTTCAGGCGGACACATGCGTTAGTGATCACTTTCCAATTGTTCGGCAAAATTCAGAACATAATGATAAAAATCATCTTCGTTAAAAATTAGGCGGAGCTAACTGGGACGAATTTAAAAACAAATGTTTTGATAAACAAGCTAAAGGTCAATGCATCAAGGAAATCATTTTATCTGTTGCAAAGGAATACATTCCATAAATGTCCAGTACAAAAAAAAACGTAATAGACTTTGGTTCAATAATGAGCCTAAGGAAGCCATCAGACTCAGAAGAGCTTTGAGAGATTTCAACAAACAGCCTACAACCTCTAATTTGTTACAATTTAATCAACTTGGAGAAAACGCACGGAAAATAATTAAAGGAAGCAAAAAAGAATATTAGAAAAACTACGTCAGCAGACTTAATTCTACCACAAAAACAAAATCTATATCGGATATGATAATGAAAATAGATGGTAAACATTCTAACACTATAAAGCATCTCTCGATAAATAACTTTAAAATAACTAATAAAAAAAATAGAATCTCCAAAAACTCATCTGCCAAGAAGAAAGGTAGCCAACAATTTCTGAAGCTAAAACAAAAAGCAGAAAAACAAAAATTAAACTTTATATCAAATAAGGCTGATAGTTATAACCTACTATTCACTATAGAGGAATTAAATGAATATTTAAAGAAAACCCACAATACAGCTTTACACAAAAGCTAACGATATCCACTAGCAATTCATAAAAGAGTTACCCAATAAATCATTACAACTGTTACTAAATTTGTATAACAACATATGGAAAAGTGGTAACTTCCAAGATATGTGGAGACAGTCATTCATCATTCCTATTCCAAAACCTGAAAAAGATGACACTGACCTTGAAAACTACAGGCTGATAGCACTAATGAGCTGCCTGTGTAAAACTATGAAGAGAATGGTCAACAACAGGTTGACTTGGTACCTGGAAACTAACGGCCTAATCAGTGACTACGAATGTGCTTTTAGGGAAAAAACGAAGTACCATTGATCACTTAATACGCCACGGAACCTTTGTAAGGAAATCCTTCATTAAGAAAGAACATCCCACGGCAGTCTTCTTTGACTTAGAAAGAGAATACGATACAACATGGAAATTTGGTATCTTGAAAGCTCTGCATGAACTAGGTCTAAAAGTAAGACTGATTCAATACATAGGGAATTTCCTGAAAGACTGGAGGTTTCAAGTCCGTATAGGAAATACGCTATCAGAACTGCAAGACCAAGAAGAAGGGGTTCCACAAGAAATCATTCTTTCAGTGACGCTTTTTTGCATAAAAATTAACTCCATAGTTAAAAACTCTAAGCCTAGTAGTGAAAAACTCTCTATATGTCGATGATTTTCTAATTATATACAGGTCTCAACATATGAATAGCGTTAAAAGACAATTCCAACAATGTTTCAATAAAATACACAAATGGGCCACTGAAAATGGGTTTACGTTTTCCAAAACGAAAACCAAATGCATACATTTCTGCAAATTAAAAAAATTGCCCAATGATCCATGTTTCAAATTAAACGGAGCAGAAATCGCAGTCGTGGAACAACACAAGTTTCTAGGCATTATCTTTGATAAAAAAAAAAATTAACGTTCACTCCCCCATCTAAAATATTTGAATATAAATAAAATGTAGCAAAACCCTAAAACTCTTTTGTGTAATGACCCATACTGAATGGGAAGGAGATCGACTAAAATTAATTGAGTTATACACATCAGTACTTCGATCAAAACTGGATTACGCTAGTTTCATATAGTGATTTTCTAAGCGAGGCTTAGATGTGGCACAAGGCCGAAAGTATGGGTCACCCAGTGAGTATCGAAATCACTACTCAGTCGTAATTGATCTAGCGAGACAAGCTTTCTAAATATTACACCACGTCGAGGTTCCCAAATGATTTTCTAAGCAAGGCTTAGATGTGGCACAAGGTCGAATGTAAATGGCACCTAGTAAGAATCGAACTCACTACTCAGTTGTAAATAATCTAGCGAGACAAGCTTATTAACCATTACACTGCCTCGAGGTACCCCATGCTAGTTTCATATATGGGGGCGGCCTGAAAGTCATACCTAAAAATTCTCAATGCAACCTATCATGAAGGCTTCAGGTTAGGACTCGGAGCTTTTAGAACATCCCCAGGGGAGAGCTTATACACAAAAGCTAATGTAACCCATCCACATTCACATCGCACTAGACTGACACTACAGTATTATATAAAAATGCAATCATGCCCTACTAATCCAGCTTGCAGCAGTACCTATGAAACGAATTATTGCAATCTCTTCTGACAAAAAGATAATGCTATACAACCCTACGAACTCAGGATGAAATCTACTGCCGAAGAGTTAGGCACCACACTCTCAAATATACAAGAAATGACTATATTCCACCATGAACTCTCAAGCAACCAGATGTTTTGCTAGAATTACATAAACTCCCAAAACAAAAAAAGCAACCATTCAAATTCCATGATAAGTTTCAGGATATATTGGCAAACTATACCATAACCATACACCCATCTATAGAGATGAGTCAAAATGTGAGGACAAGATAGGATGTGCAGCAGTGAGCTAAAATATTACCTAAAAAGGCGCCTCCCAAAGGGAAGCTCTATTTTCACTGCAGAGTTTTATGTAATCAAACTAACTCAACATTATCTCTCAGAGGGCAAATAATAATTTTTTCTGACTCACTATCCATCCTATTGGCTTTGAAGGAAAAAAATAACGAGCTACTTATAAAAATATGCAAAATGAGCCAAATTAACAAGCATACATACATCAATAACCACACAATAAACTTACGTGCTAATACCCTTGGGAAAGGTATTAATCGTCTTCTTCTCCCTCCAGGGTTCTATAGCCCTGGATGGCAACTGGTCTAGGAGAAGGACAACTCTGAATTCAAAACCTGCGTAGTGCACCAGATCTCTGTATTCATCCCATCAAAAAGCGTGGTTGGTTCTGCCCAAAGCCTTCGCCACTATAATCAAATCATATGTTCTGGTGTCTGGCTGTCGTTTCCAAGGAACTGAGCTGCTTCATCCTCGTACGTTGAATACGACGGGAGAGTCCTACATATATATATATTTATTTTAGGATATTAAAACAACATGTAAAAATCGCTACACAATTGCAGTCGGGTTTCAACGCATATTAATGCGTCTCTTATGCGATTGTAATTTACTGGTAATTTTTTCTTTTTCCCTTAGTTTGAATTGAACGTAGGCAATATTCGATTGGGTGATCAGGGTATAGTCCCCAAGCCTTATAACTATTTTTGTTTTTTTTTTAAAAAAAAGGGGTTGTATTTTGCTTTTGAAACCAAATTAAACTCTTCGCAATTCAGCCCAAACTAGCAGAATGGAAGTCAGCTCCCAGCTCGTAAAAATGAAGTGGAACTGACCTGCGTACGCATTGGCCATACGAGAATAACCCAGTCGTACTTTATAAACAAACGTTTACCAGTATGACAAGCTTGTAAAACTGCATATACTATTAAACATATATTAACCGAGTGTTCAGCTCTTGCTCTCTTAAGACAAAAATACTATAATATAAACAATATATATGAGCTGTTCGACAAAGTAAAAGTGGATGATATCATTTCTCAAAATGGTAGGACGCTACCAAAAATTATAAACCAAATGAGAATGTCAAAATCAATTTCTCTACAAACCGTCTACCTGAAAAGAATACATCAATGAAAGCAGACTCTTGGCAACAACCCTCTTTACAAAAGTATATCAACAGAACCGGATCTACAAATTGTTCCCTTGCAAATAATATATATTCTATCGATACGAATCTATTGTAAAAATCTCGTCAGCATTAAATAACCCATTAAGGTTGATATGCCGTGAAACAAAATAAACCAAACCATCCATTCAAACAAGCTGGTTAGGTGGTACGCTGCCCCAAATGTCTCTTTTGAATTCAATATGCCCTGTTAGTGTCAGATTCCCCAAGCACTCCTTCCTCATTATGTGTTCCCGAAATTTATTGTTATAATTGTTCTATTTTATTATTAGATATTGTCTCTTCTTTGGTCTAATAAGATCTACGGTAAGAAGGAATCTGTCTGCCATAACTTTCAATACACTATATTACGATGACGTAATGGTTAGCGGCTCGGATTGAGAGTCGAGTTCGAATTCCAGTCGAGGTCATTACATTCATTTACGTGCTAATAGCCTTAGGAAAGTTATGAATCCATCAACCACCACCCACCCACCAGCTTTGGGTAGCAACTAATCTAGGAGAAGGAAATTCTGAAAACTTCTCACTGCCTCTTTGGGCAAAGGCTAGAAGGTAACTTCAAAAACAAATTCACCTCTGAGTCGAGGGACGGGATAACTTCAACATCCCCAGTGCGAAAGGAAACGGCAAGCCATTACAATATTATGCCTTGGATATCAATATGAACCATAATTGTTGGGACGGAGTTGTGATCACAACAGCGCAAAATGTGCTAAGTGAATAAAATGAATGTATTATTATGTCCCTTGTCTCGTCTTAGGTATAATAATATCTACGGTAAGAAAGAATATATCTGTCATTACTTTTAATACACTATATTATTATATTATTTTATTTATTATTAGTTATTATTTGTAATCTCTTTTGTGTCTAATTGATAAATTAACCTTCATGGGTTGAATGGTTAAAACGTAATGGTGGGTCGATTTGTCAGGGTGACTTCTTTGTAAAATCGGCCTGGGTAGGCGATCCTAACCTGCGGCATCGTTAGCAAGCATCTGAGCACCATTCTTTTCTATCTTTTTATGTGCCGTGTCCTTTCAGGACTTATCCGATCGTGGCTCTCCACTTCCTCCTATCCCTTGTGGCTCTCAGTAAGTTTCGTGCCTCTGCCAATCCCCCCCAACCACGTTCTGCTATCCATTTGCTTAAGCCCGCCAGGTATATCATGCATTGCATTCTCTTGTCTCTTTTCTCCTCTATTCGACCTGTGAGTATCAGATTCTCCAGACCCTCCTTTCTTATTATGTGTCCCACACAAAAACAATAAAAATCATTAACAGAAGAGAAAGACCTAAAGCATATCATGGGATGATTCTTTCTTTTTATGCGTTGTGTCATTTCAAGGCGTAGGCAATCATGGCTCTCCACTTCTTCCTATCCCTTGTGATTTGTAAAAATTTTTGTACCTCTGCCACCTCCCCCCACCACGATCTGCCATCCACTTCCTTAAGCTCGTCAGCTATGTCATGCATTGCATTCCCTTGTCTCTTTTTCCCTCTATTCGACCTGAGTATCAGATTCTCCAGGCCTTCCTCGTTGGGAGTGAAGCCGGGTAGGTCGAAGTTCACAAGTCATCAAGACCGAGGATTTGGACCTTACTAACCTTGTCCAAACTATCGATCACGCGAGATTAAGCGCTTTGTCCCAGAAACTGTAACTAAGGTCTGATAAGCATATAGCTGCAACATACACCAGACATCTGGAACCCGTTCATGACCGCGCTAGCATGAAATCACGAATCAGCGTGACTGAGGGTTTAAACGGACTGGCTTCATCCAGCTACGTCGGATTATCTCCCAAAAACTGCAATACAGTTTCCGCATAGTTGCAGCATAAACCTCAGGTGTTAAAGAGCACGAATATGCCTGGGCGGATGCCTGCAATGGGGATTATCTAGAAACGAGTCACCAGCGATTATAGGAAAATAATTTAATTAAGGTGATTTTCTAAGCGTAGCTTGGATATGGCACAAGGCCGAAAGTATGGAGGCCCCCAATGAGGATCGAACTCAGTATTCAGTCGTAATTGGTTTAGCGAGACAAGCTTGCTAAACAGTAGTCGAAGTGCCCCACAAAAAATACAATCTTTTAAGACTTTGTACTATCCGCTGTTTTAGGGATCTAAGAAGAGGGTGTGTCTTGAATCATATCCGCACGAGTGGGGTCTGTGATATTACATTAGTAAACACGGAAAAGCGTTTTTGTTTTTTGTTTTTTTTGGGGGGGTGTATGTGGTGTTTTTTCTTTTTGTGTGATGCGGTATGTCTTTGATTGTGGCATGTAAAGGGGTGAGCTTGCAGTGTGTGTGTGTGTGTGTGTGTGTGTGTGTGTGTGTGTGTGTGTGTGTGTGTGTTAGTGTTCGGACATTCATTTTGTGTAGGTTGAAGCGAAAAAAAATATATTATTCGTTCGCAGTAGGTCTATTAACTTCTTTGTTTACATGTGACAGCATCAAAAAGTAATTTTCCCAACCGAGCCAATCATTTGCAAATATACACCGACATTAGCAACAGATAACAAGATTTACTAATGGGGATGTGAACAAATCAGAAACGGGAACATAATATCATTTTCATTATAACTGATTAGATAGACATACATTTTCTCTGGAGGAGAAAGATGCTTTAATTGATAACAAATGAATGCAATAATATTTGCATGTTTTCCAAAGTAAGATTGCACAACGGGATAAGATTTATCATGGTTCGATCGACTAATAATAATAATAATAATAATAATAATCTTCTCCTTCTATGTTCAGTGTACCTTCAGGACGTTGGCGATCATGGCCGCCCACTATTTCCTGTTCTTTAAAGCTCTTAGTAAATTTTGCCTTTTGCTATCTCTCTTAAACCCTGTTCTATCAATCATTTACACAAGCTCCTTTTTCTTCTTCTTCTTCTTCTTCTTCTTCTTCTTCTTCTTCTTCTTCTTCTTCTTCTTCTTTGTACTGTGTCCCTTCAAGGCGTTGGCTATCATGGCTCTTCACAATTTCCTGTTCTTTGTAGTTCTTAATAAGGTTTGTCTTTTTGTTATTTATCCCAATCCCTGTTTTACGATATTTCCTTTTGCCGTATCGGTAATAATAATAACAATCATCATCATCATCATCATAATAATAATAATAATAATAATAATAGTAATCAATATTTGCAAAACATGCTGATTTTATTCATTTGTTACCATTTAAAATATATTTCCCTCAAGATAAGAATAGACGCCTATTTGCTCAATTTTCCGTTTAGAATTTGTTCCCTTAGCCATCCAAAAACCAGAATAAATTTACTGTGCTCAGAAAGACAGAAGATGGCGACTGACATCGCATATCATTTTTTGAAATTTGTAGGTGCCAGTGAAGCAAGAAATCGAAAGTAAGAAAAAAAACTATCGCAATAAAACTGACGATTGCATCTCGTTAGTTCAACAGTAAAGCAATGAGACCTAATTGCCAATATAGTAGCACGCTTCACTTCATGGAATCGAAGCACTAGGGAAAAGGGTTCATCAGAACAATTGCCATGAAATTTCAGTGATGGCCTTTAACGTGTCAGCGGTAGACCTGGCGAAACGGAAGCTATATTTTTTGTCCGAAAGGAGGCCGTGCAAAGTAACATGCTCAACTATTTCGCCGTTGTATGCGGGCATCTACAAGAAAATATTCTTTTTATATTCATTAACTACATTTTTTTTTTTTATTTTTTGTTTCATTTGAAATTAATTGTTTTAATTAGATCTTCCTATAAGCTGTGATATCATTGGGATGGTTTCTTCACGAAATACTGTATTAGATGGTTTATCAACTCTCCTCTATCTCCATTTAATATTCCAACATTATGGACTTAGGTTAGATACTGGTAGTTTACCTAGGTAATAAATGGTCATTATCCTAGCAGACAATTCAATTTCAAGACGAAAAAATATAATGCGAATCGAAATATGTTTTTTTTTTAAATGTGTTAACTGTTGACACATTTCAAAAAAACATATTTCAATTCGCATTATATTTTTTTTGTCTTGGATGCTACCTGAATTTTACCAAAAACAAAATTATTTCCATGCCTGATGATGACCGGACGAACCGTCGAAAGTACTTGCGTATTTAAGGAAGACCCAATACAATTTATAATTTTTAAAAAACAAGGATCATAACATTCATCGAGGGATTAGTGGGTTAATGTATCTTTAAAATTTAGTTAGCGAAGGGATTTCGCTATTTTATATCATTAATTTTACTAATTTACTTTTTGTATGAATGATTAATCGTAATATAAATTAAACTGCACCACATATTTTATATATATATATATATGTGTGTGTGTGTGTGTGTGTGTGTGTGTGTGTGTGTGTGTGTGTGTGTGTATAACTTTCATAAAAATGAAACTGAATGTACCCCATTTATATGGCCATTTCGCTCCTCGAGAGATTTCTCTCTTAGAGAAATTACCTGGAGCGTATCAATGTTACACGTTTATCAAATGTGTTAGTATTGACAAGCTATTAGTTATGTAATTCATTTATATACTCTTTTGTGGATCAGTCGAAATATTTTATATTATAAAGATCCACTTAGATTACTTACCCACGGATTTTTACCTATATATTTATATATTTATATACAATTTAGTACTCTTATGCCAAAAAATTTTAAAAACGAATAACATTTTTGATCTTGTATATAAATACTTGTCACAAAATAAAATCCTCGCATTTGGCTTGATAAAGTCCATCAGAGAACAAAACGCTTCGGTTAAGATAAATCTTCCTCTTGTCTGTGTGTATATTATCTTTTTACAGAAATAGCCTATCTGAAATTTTGACACACACCCGTACATATATATCACACACACAGACATATATATATATATATATATATATATATATATATATATATATTTATTTAAAGACATATTTTATGTTTAACGTTGTTATTTTATAGATACTAACGTTAAACATAAAATATGTCTTTAATAAATAAATTGTCGGACCATGTCCATTTCTTATATATATATATATATATATATATATATATATATATATATATATATATATATATATAACAAAATTAGAAACGCCATTTTCTTATCAATATAAAGATCAGTTACGATCACAAAAGAATATATCATTACTATCGAATATTGCTGGCATGTTTAGTCTGTTGCTTCTGCTATTTATCTAAAGATTGTTTTAAAAAAATCCAAAGAAGAATCTGCAATGTTATTGGTACTGACGTGACATCTCGGTTTTAGTCACTTTTCTACCGCAGTAACATAGATTCCCTGTGTATTTACTATAAATATTTTCATCGTAATTTTTCTGATTTGCTTTCCTCTTTTGTATCTCAACTTCGGAATTTAATTCCAGTGCTAGATTGGCAGTTATGTCTCATCATTCACTGTTGAAATTGCTAGATATCACCGTAAGTTCTATGCTAATAGTTTCTTTTCCCTCACTTCTTTCAAGCGAAACTCTCTTCCGACGTCTTGCTTTCATGTCAGTTAGGATCTTCAAAAGTGTAAATGGAACATCAATCGCCATCTATCTTCTTCAATCATTGATTTTCATTTTCTTCTCGTTCTTTTATTCTCAGTAACTACTTGCATCTCATTAGCTTTTATCCCCTTTCTTGGGGTGAAATAATAAAAAAATACAGTTGCATATGATCACACAACGGCCGAGTTCATTGTTAGGGATGTAGGGATAAAAACGGCGATTCTCTCTCTCTTTCGTTGAGAGCGTCACATAGGCAGCATTACGGCCGGTGAATGACGTCAGAGGATAGAGTGAAGAAGAGCAGTTGCAATGTAGAGCCCAGAGAAGAAGGACGTCCCTAGCCCACAGCGATAGGTCTTACAGAAGAAAAAAAAACACATGGCCTAACCAGGTCCATAGAGAAACTGCCGTAACTGTAGCTTTCCGTTCGGGAAATATTACAAGTAAGGTTCCCCTTTCTTACACGTTGTTGCATATATATATATATATATATATATATATATATATATATATATATATATATATATATATATATGTATATATATATTTTGCATATATGTTATAATTTCTCTGCGTGGGACTGTGGGGAAAATTGTGAAAATGGCTTACCTCGGAAACGCGTTCGAATCTGCGCAGTATGCAAACTCTTGTCCTTCCAACTGTAAAAGAAAACCAAAATGGCGGCGCCCACGTTTTATGCCGGGCGGTCTCGGTTAGTTAACGCGAAATCTCGTTGTCTTGTCATTCGCATGCAAATCGTGGTCGGTCCGCGGCTGTATAAAGCAGGCTCGTTTTGCTGTTTCAGATCAGAAGGCTTTCGGCTCCTGAGAAGGTTGGACGTGCGACACCGGTTTTTTTTGTGTCTACCTGCTATCATCAGTTGAATTGTTGAGTTACACACCACAAGCTATTTCGGCAATGGACAAGTTCGATCTAAAATTGATCCCAGAATTCGACGGCTCCCCCACGGGCCCGACTATCGTCGAATGGTTTGAAAAGGCCGAACGTGTTTGCAGGGTGTCCAAAATAAAGGATCCGGTGCGACTGAGAGATGGAGCAAGAGTTCTTGGCTTGCAGGTCTGGGAAGAAAATGGCACCCTCCGATGGAAACGAGGAAGTCAAATTCCGGAAGCCCCTGATGTGTTGACCCGGCGGCGCGTATTTTCATTGTGTGGGAAACTTGTTGGACACTTCCCAGTGTGTGGATGGCTCAGGGTGGCAGTTGCATTCATCAAGCGCCTGGCAACCGCAGCAACCAATGGATGGGATGATGACATCAAAGATCCCTCTCTCTGTCGCATACTAGCAGAGATGTTAAGTAGAGTGCGGGAACTGGATCCCGTCGGAGGAGACTGGTGCATGAGTGGTGACGAGATCACAGTCTGGGTGGATGCGAGTTTCGTGGCGACAGGAGTGGCATTGGAAGTAAACGGAAATGTCATCGAAGATGCGTGCTGGCTGCGTCCGACTAATGATGCCAGGCATATTAATTTGGCTGAACTCGATGCGGCGCTTAAAGGAGTGAATCTAGCTCTCCAGTGGGAGGCGACAACGTTGCACTTGGTCACTGATTCGGCGTGTGTGCACCGGTGGATTTCAGACACCTTGACCGGGAAGGCACGGGTGAACACAAGGGCGGCTGGTGGGATGCTGGTCAGGCGACGGCTGGGCATTTTGCGATCGCTGGTGGACGAATATGGATTGACCGTAGACGTGACACTCGTGCAGTCCTGTCAGAACCGTGCAAATCGCCTCACCAGAGTACCGCAGAGGTGGCTAGAACCGCTCAAGAGAGGAGAACCGGCACTCGAGAGCTGTGCAGTGGCAGGGAGACGACTGGATGAGGACCAGGTTGCCAATACGCATCGTCAATGCGGACATCCGGGCGTGAAACGAACTCTGTACTTCGCCAGGTTAGTCGACCCGCAGGTGTCCAGAGAAAGCGTTAAATCCGTTGTGAAGGCCTGCACAACCTGTCAGTCGATCGATCCGGCACCCGTTCACTGGGGAAGAGGAGAACTGAGCGTGAAGAGCAACTGGAGCAGACTGGCAATGGACATAACTCACTACAATGGTTAGAATTTTTAACACTCATTGATTGCGGTCCTCCAGGTTTGCGGTATGGCGGCCGCTGCGCAGACAAGACGCGAGCACCGTCATTCGACTGTTGGAGAATGTTTTCCTGGAGCGAGGCCCACCCGTGGAAATACTGACGGATAACGATACTGCGTTCACCAGTAAAGATTTTAAAGAATTTGCGGACACTTGGGACGTGCATCTGCGGTTTCGATGTGCCTACTCGCCAAGTGGAAACGGCATCGTGGAGCGGAACCACAGAACCATCAAGACCATCGCAGCCAGGAAGGGCTGTACAGTATCGGAGGCGGTTTACTGGTATAATGTCGCCCCGAAAGATAACATTTCACCATCCACGGCGCCAGCTGATGCACTGCACAAATATCATGTCCGTGTGAAAGGCATCGAAGCCAACCCGCTGCCTGAACTAGAAGTGACTGGAGGGAGATTGAAAAAAGGAGACGTTGTTTGGGTCAAAAACCCACGCGGCAAGTGCACGACAAAATACGGCACTGGACGTGTTACGGAGGTGATCAGCCCGCAATCTGTGAGAGTTGATGGAGTGCCTCGTCACATTAAAGACTTGCGACCGGTGATGCAATCACCACCGCTACCGAGCGATGAAAGCGATTCAGAGTCTGGGAGTAGTGAGCGTTCAATCTGCCTTGAGTTAGACCTGCAGGGCAGTGATTCTAATAACAGCAGCTTCCCGGCGGACACAGTGTTTACCGACACTCAAACCACAGACGAGAACACGGACGAGGATGAAGCTTGTGTTATCCCCCTTCGGAGGGGGACTCGACGGCGACGATCGCCACCTCCCTGCCCTGTTTGTGATCATGAGATCAGGGGTGAGTGTGGGGAAAATTGTGAAAATGGCTTACCTCGGAAACGCGTTCGAATCTGCGCAGTATGCAAACTCTTGTCCTTCCAACTGTAAAAGAAAACCAAAATGGCGGCGCCCACGTTTTATGCCGGGCGGTCTCGGTTAGTTAACGCGAAATCTCGTTGTCTTGTCATTCGCATGCAAATCGTGGTCGGTCCGCGGCTGTATAAAGCAGGCTCGTTTTGCTGTTTCAGATCAGAAGGCTTTCGGCTCCTGAGAAGGTTGGACGTGCGACACCGGTTTTCTTTGTGCCTACCTGCTATCATCAGTTGAATTGTTGAGTTACACACCACAGGGACACGTGTATATGTGTTATGTGTAGATATCTAACTTTGTGTACGACGTAGCATTATAAAACTTCTCTGGGAACAAATTATATTTGTCATTCCTTTCCCTTTCAGCTACTCCGTTCCGTCCATGAATTACGGTTTTATTGTATCACAGATATAATAATGCCCATAATGGGGGAAATGTAAATGGGTGAATAAATCTTTCTCCCATAGCTCTTTCTCTCGTTACATATTAAAATACGTGAGCAACGACACCCGTAAAATACAGTGTTATCACAGATATAATAATGCCCATAATGGGGGAAATGTAAATGGGTGAATAAATCTTTCTCCTATAGCTTTTTCGTTACAGGGACAAGGAAATGAAGAAACAGAAAGCAGAAAACTGATCATTACATTGGTTGGTTTAAACCACTCCCACTAATGTTCACGTTTATTCATTTCAGGTATTCAAGAGACCTCATACCGACGCGTTGTGGATAAAGTGGATCTCAAGAATTCTTTTATAATAGAAGGCGCCACTGTGTTCCAAAAATCTGACCATGAAAACGCCACAGGTGAGCCACATCGTCATTTTCTTTCAGTCATAAAGTCAGGTCTATAAAACCTAAAACACCCAATGATCCTGAACAAGAATGCACATGACGCGCCCCGGTTCATCACTTGTGATAAAAAAAATGCAATTAAATATAAAAAGCAACTTTTTTAAAAAGTTATCTACCTTGCACTTGCGATGCCAGGTAGCAGTGTCTTCTTATGACAATGGTGGACATTTCCACGATATCTACCAAGACAATTTTTTCTCGCCAGAATCTGTTTAACATAGTTATAGGTCTACAATTCGTCCTTGCTTTAAATATTGCACACACATCTGGTCTGGTGCTCCTGCTATATATTTAGAAATCCTTGATAAAATACAAAAACGAATCTGCAATATTATTGGTTCTGGCCTGGCATCTCGGCTTTAGCTCCTTTTCCATCGCCGTAACGTAGCTTCCCTCTGCCTTTTCTATAAATACTTTCAATGTAATTGTTCTGATAAACCTTCCACTATCGTACCTAGACTAGAATTTAAGCGCAGTACTAGATTGGCGGTCAGGTCTCATAATTTTACAGTTGAAATGGCTAAATGTAACCGTAAGTTCTATGCTAACAGTTTCTTCTACCACAATTCTCACTTGTGAAACTCTCTTCTGGTTGCTAGCTTCCTTGTCAACTTTGATCTTCATTTAAAACGTAAATGCAATGTCAATCGTTATCTTCTGTCTTCTTTTTCTTTTATTGTCCTGTACCCTTTATAATATATTTTCTCGTAGTATCTAAAACTAAATAACCTCTGGGCTCTTAGTGGCTTTACTGCCTTGCTTGGGGTGAAATGGTTTTAAAAAAAGTAAGAAACCTAATCTTTTCAGAAATGAAGAAATGCCTTAAAGCGACAGAAACAAAAGTTGAAGATATAAAAGAGAACATGTGACAAATAAGGAAGTTTTAAAGAGAACTGAAATTACAAAAAAAATCTATTGTCAACAAGCACATAATGAGGAAGAAAGGCTTAGTGAAATTAATATCCTCAAGGTTCTCCAATGGTAAAATAAACAGAAGGAAACGGCAAGTTTGAAGGAAGTATGAGGTCAGTCAGTCAGTTATATGCCATACGTGATACACGCTTAGGCGATCATGTATCTTTCGTTAGTTTGCTATTTTTTCCGTGGTAGACCAGTTGTCATCCAAGTCTATAGAACCTGGTCTTTCCTGCTAATTACCAATAGCTGGGAGAAGAAGAGGATTCATACTTTTCCCAATTATATTAGCACGTAAGGAAGAGATGGGAATATCTTCGTGGTAAATTTGTCAGCCATCTTTTTATATTGACCATTTTAAGTTTGGTTATTTAATGCTGACAAGATTTTTATTGCTAGTAATATTTTTTTAAAATCAGTAATGGATCCGACTGGGATTCGAACTCGCCTCTCCGATTCCTCAATCCGAGCCGCTACACATTACACCACCGTAGGTAACAAATAACACAAAGACAAAAAGGAATCTTAAACAAGTAAACATTATTGAAAGCAACAAATTAAATTAAACTGTAAAGAACCACATCTTGAAATGACATGACACATAAAGAAAAAGATGGGAATATCATCGTGGTAAATTTGTCAGCCATCTTTTTATATTGACCATTTTAAGTTTGGTTATTTAATGCTGACAAGATTTTTATTGCTAGTAATATTTTTTTTAAAAATGTATTGCTGCTAATATTTTTCTCCAAAATATATTGCTATGTATAGAATATATTGGTAAAATATATTGGTAATATTTATTTTCTTCAAAAATGTATTGCTAGTAATAATTTTTCCTCAAAAAATTTATTGCTGGTATTAAAACCAATTTTTACATTTTCCTGGTGTTTTGACCCCAGTTTGGTGGTTAACTATTTGCCATAACAGGTGCTACCACCAGCAATTAAAAGTCGGTTCTACGCTCCTCAAAACCTCCTGATCAGAAGACTTGCTGCCGGATGTAGTTTATCGTCATACCCAGGACGCGGATGTCTTTTATTATCTTACCCAGGACGCAGATGTAGTTTATCGTCATACTCAGAACGGGACTATTTTAGTTAGTTCTTCTATAGGGTACATTCTATAACCGATGTTATTCAACACGTATAGCGAGGAGATTATGTGGGATACATTAGAAGAAAAGAGGTTTGGAGTTAAGATTGGCAGGAAAGAACATTGATGACATCCGATTTGCTGATAATACAACCCTCTTCTCGATGAGAATACCGTGATGACGTTACTACAAACGGTAAGTGATTCCAGTGCCCAGCGTGGTCTTCTGCTAAACACCAAGAATGTAAATGTAAATGGTGATTGATACGGGCCGCATAGACTTCATCTACGCGGGAGATCAAGAGAAGGTTGGCAATAGCAAGAAGTACAACGACAAAAATGGGAACCATCTGAAATAGTCGGAAATTGGGGAATCGGAGAGCCGAGTTCGAATTCCTGTCGAATCCATTACATTCACTTACGGGCTAATACCCTTGGGAAAGGTATGAATCCTCTTTTCCTCCCTCCCCCAGCTATGGGTGAATAGCAGGACAGACCGGGTTCTATAGCCTTGGATGGCAATTGGTCTACCGCAGAAAGAAATGGCAACCTACTGCGAGAATAAAAATCTGCCTCGTCAGTCATGTATTGAAAGATACGTGATCGCCTAAGCCTGTATCACGCCTGGCACATAACTGTCTGACTAAAGTTGAAATTACTACAAGACACTGAATTCGTCATCGCCAACTACGAATGCGAGTCATGCGCACTGATTAAGCGGGAAAGACATTGGATTGATGCCTTCGAGATGTGAGCATAACGTAGGGTTCTTAGAGTGCCATGGATAGCTAGACGCCATCATGACAAATGCGCATCGAGAAAGCAGATGACGCTAAGGAAGTTCCGTTATATTATGCGAGGAGACAGCTTCGATAAGGACATTCTGTTGCACCCAGTAGGAGCCAAGCGGCGCCAGGGGCGACCACCCATGACTTCGTTTGAGGATATTAAAAAGTGGACTGGAAAGACAATGGCTGAGGCTGTCAAGGCAGCATGAAACAGAAAGAGATGGCGGGGTGGTGACCACAGCGACGCAAAATGTGCTAATCGAATATATGTTGGTGATTGTGCTTACTTTTTCTTCTTTTTTCTTTTCTTTTTTCTTTTTTTATTTCTTCTCTCTTCTTTTTCACTTTTTCTTTTTTTCCTTTCCTTTCCTTCATTTACTTTTCTTTTTCTTGTATCTTTTTTATTCTTCTTTGTGTTTTTGTTTTTTCTCTTCTTTTTTTTTCTTTTTTTCATGTTTTCTTCATTTTTCTTTTTTTAATTCGTTTTTCTTTTTCCAGTCGCATTCTAAAATTAAATTATAATCTTATTCTATCAATTTATGATTATAATTCTTCGTTCTATTCATTAACTTCTTTGCTTTACGCATCATTAAACTCAACTTCATTACTTTGTAATCTCCTTCACTTTTTTATTATACTGGTGGATTTTTCTTTCCTCTTTATTTTACTCAGCAACTTGTTCCGATATGAAAAACGCCAAAGAAGGAAAGACAAGAGGATGATAAAAAATGGGAACCATATATAAGAGTCAGAATATACACATCAGCCTAAAGTTGAAATTACTACGAGATACTGCTTTCGCCATCACCAGCTACGGATGCGAATCATGGGCACTGACCAAGCGGGAAAGACATTGGATTAATGCTATCGAGATGTGAGCGTCTCGCAGAATCCTTAGAGTGCCATGGACAGCGAGACGTACTAATACGTACTAATAAGTGGTTGCTATATACTATCATAACACGTTGAATTTTTGTTCCTTGCCCGGGTGTACGCGCTCGGGCTTTCCACATTAAACCGACCTTGTGTCACAACCTGACCTTGTGGGGGGTTGATTAAATATCTACTATCATAACACATGCGCATTGAGAAAGCAGATGGCGCTAAGGAGGTTCCGTTATATTAAGCGACAAGACAGCTTCGATAAGGACATTCTGTTGCATCCAGTAGAAAACAAACCAGAGACGACCACCCATGCCTTGGTTTGAGGATATTAAGAGGTGGACTGGAAAGACAATGGCTGAGGCTGTCAAGGCAGCATCAAACAGAAAGGTGGAGGTTTCTCCATAAATTGTATTAAGCTCTGCCTGGGATCTCCAACTGATGTTCTGGATTTTTCTCAGTAAATTTTTATATGTCCCCTCCAGTCGTCCTTCAAGACGAATAGATAATGTCCAAGTTGATCTATACAGGAGGATTTGTTCAATCAATGTTTGAAAGGTTTGGACTTTTAAGTAGGATATAAAATTCGCGTGCCAAATCTTGTGAAGTTTGTTACCCATGTCCCAAGCAAGAGCTTTGCGGATGTTTAGGTATTTTGGGGTATCTATTAGGTGAGATGCAAGATATTTGAAATCCTCAACTCTTAATGGATTTATTATTGAGTGACTTCAACTCGGATGGTTCAGGGGAGGTTGGGATATATTCTATCTTACTCATGTTGCAATAACCCACCTGGTTCGCTGCTTGCTCGAGTGATAGTTGATAAGATAACGAGGGTCACAAAGCACTACCAGCCCGCCACCCAATTTAGTTTGCTTCCAGGTCGGGTGTTTCGGGGGTAGTACATACCGGTGCTGGTAACCACCACACATTACCGGCGCAGCGTGACGTATACTAAATGGAGAAGAGGGAGTAAAGTTAATCCCAACGCTGTGTAAAAGCCACAGTACATTGTCAAAACCAAGTATCATTGCGAATGCTGGATTTGATACGTTCTATAAGATTTGAAATATATTTTTTAAAGTACGGTTTAAAAATAAATAGTATGATTTAAAAGAAAAATAGTATGATTTTAGCAGTAACAGGAGGAACTACTGTGTGAGCGTTACCAGAAATTAGCACGAAAACGTTGATTACGGCTTTCTTTTAAAGACTACCCGAGCAGTAACGAAATGTATTGACTAGCGTATGGATCTACATAAACATTGATTCTCGTAAAATGCATCGTTCAAATACATTTCGACCGTAGTCAGGATCATCGAATCATTGCTAACGATCCTTTCCTTAGTTACATAGTATGTGCATCGCCAAGGCTACATACGCTTTTGAATTCAGAGTTTTCCTTCTCCTAGACTGGTTGCCACCAAAAGCTATAGAACTCGGCCTATCTTGCTATTTACACAAAGCTTGAGGGATAGATTCATACCTATCTCAAGACTATTAGCACGGAAGTGAATGTAATGAACTCGACTGGAATTCGAACTCGACTCTCCAAATCCTCCAAATCCTAGCCGGGATCTGTTCCAGCTATGCTGTCGAACTCTCTGCCCGAATCACCAAGTCAGACGAGGCTATGCCGAACAGCAGAGTCTCGTCCTGGGAGGCAGACAGACCCGAACGTGTTTATGCGGGTTCTACGGGGAATTTCTGACCGATCCTACGGACTCGAACGACTCACGCTAAACTCGGACTTTTGCCACATCTAACCTCGAGGGGGTACTAAATATCGACACTCCAAATCCTCAGTCCGAGACGCAATCCATTACTCTACGTTTTGTTATAATCTTTTATTACTTTTTTTTTTTACTTGTTTGTTTTATGCTTTTGTCTCCGTTCTGCCTTTGATTTATATTTGAGATGACTGTCGATAATGAATGTCTCTTCAGTGAACGAAATGTTAAAGAATAATTCCTGCACTCGTACACATTTCCGAACGTACACGAAGGCCACTTTACCTCAGCGCTTCCACTTCACCAACAACGGGCAAATAGGGGACGTCATCCTTACATTAGATGATGGTTGGCTGATTAAACAGTAAGTAATATTCAAGTCTGCTATCAGAGCGAGAGATACAAATAAAGAAATTCATATATATATATATATATATATATATATATATATATATATATAGACTAAGTAAAGGCATTTGATGAGTTAGGACTCAAGTGTGAAAGTGCTGTGTGATTGCCCCACTCGTCTACTGATGAACTTAACGCCCGCGAGATACCGTTGCCAAAAATAAAGCAGTCTAAAAGAAAAGGGTTAAACTCTCCTCTCTCACTCATTCAGTCACGCACTCACTCATTCGCTCTCACTCTTCTTTTTCTTTCTTTCTCTCTCTCTCTCTCTCTCTCTCTCTGTGTATCTCTGCCACTCTGTCTCTTCTTCTCTCTCTGACACTCTCTGTATCTCAATCTCTTATTTTCTCTCTTTTTCTCGCCCACTGTCTCTGTCATTATGTGTTTCTCTTCTTCACTCTTTCTCTCACTCTCGGTCTCTCACACTCTTCTTCTTCTTCTTTCTTTCTCTCTCTCTCTCTCTCTCTCTCTCTCTCTCTCTATGCCACTATCTGTCTTTCACTCTCTTCTTCTTTTCTGTCACTCTCTCTCTCTCTCTCTCTCTCTCTCTCTCTCTTCTTCTTCTTCTTCTTCTTCTTCTTCTTCTCCTTCTTTCTATGTCACTTTTTACCTTTTATGGAAAGCTTTCCAAAAACGGAAAGTGAAGTAGAGTTTCATTAATTGCAATTTTGAATAAAATCGTTTAGTGCCATCATTGTTAACAGTGTATAATAAATATTTATTACTCTACTTTTGTATTGAACCCTGTTTTAAATTAATGTTTTGAACGTTGGAATTTTATTCTTTGTTCTTTTTATATATATATATATATATATATATATATATATATATATATATATATATATATATTATCCTGAATGGATAAATACACAGCAATATATAAGAAATGAGGAAGACCGTATCATCCAAAGAGCTTGATTCATACATTTCCCAAGGTCATTTGCGCGTAAGTGAACTTGGCTCCCCGATTAACAATTCCGAGCCGTTATCCATTATACCACCCGCACATCCAAGCTTGAACCACCTGATATTCCCAAGCGGTCACCCATCTAGGTACTGACGTTGCTTAACTTCGATGATCGTGCAGGAACCGGTGCTTCAACGTGTGTGGCCTTAAATCGACTGCTGCGAGGAATTGTAATCAACGTGTGGTCCTGTATTAGTTAACACTCAACGAACTAAAACAACAACAAAAATCCGGACAATGGGTGTTGCCGGACCATTGAGATTTGACTAAAGACGTCGAACTGTAATGAAAATTATATTTTATCCCTTCGAAAAATAAATTACGATTTACGTATTAAATTACGACGAAAAGTTTGCATCATTTTAGGCTTTGATATTTATTTTCTCTGTACTTATATTCTGTTGTGATGTTCTCTTTGTTTAAAATAGCCGAGAATTAGGAAAGCCGTAGTTAGTATATCTAAGGAACTTAAGAACAGGCAGGGAAAACAAAGGAAAAAGGTTTATTAAACACTGAAATATAGAACAGAAAAAAAAACCTTAAGTAAATCAACTACTCCTGAAATCCTACTCTAATGTGACGAGTAGGAACAGTCCATTATCACGGTAGTAGGGAAGTGCAGGAAGTACGCTGAGTCCTACTCTACAACATATTCAACATATTCAAAGCTACCTTAAACTTTTATCGTACATTAATACATTAAACATTACGTCACGAATCCCCTAAACAATAAGGACTGTAGAAGCATGACATGAAGAAGAGTGGAGCATACAACGGTTGAAACGTCGTGATAATAACAACAAAAATAAGATTACATCTGTCTATATTTCTGAAATGGGGTATTATAACTATTTACATAAATGGTTTAATACAAAATTCCAAATATCACCTGAAGAAGGCCAGGGTGTACGACGGTCGAAAGGTCGTGAATATGACAATAAAGATAAGGACAACAGTCCGAACAATGTAAATAGTATAAATGGGGATAATATAAATGATAATAAATAAAATATAACGAAGAAGAAATCAGGTAGAAACTGGAATTTTCACGAGAATTTTCTCTAGTCGCTGTTAAAACACTTCCAGTATTTGTTTATTTTGGCATCGCCAACTTGTAGTTCGCATCTTTTGCTGTTCTCCTCCTTGACGACAGAGTTGTTAAATTGTTCTCTCTCCGACCATGAGAACTGGTTTCGAATCTCACCATAGTCGATTTGTTAGGACGATGACTTCTTGATTTCAGTGGAAATTCTTTAATACCGAATTTCCGAAGGAAGATCCCTCATTCGCATTCTTTAATTCCGGTTTTTCTTAATATTTGTCTTTCATCATCATCATTATTACTATTATTATTATTATTATTATTATTTCGTTAATAATTTCTTGTCTTTTTTAGAAAATACAAACTGCCAAAATCTACTCACGGTTATGACAACAGATTTGACAGCATGCAGGTAACATTTGGGAAATATATTTGGCTCCTCTTTCTCTGTGTGTGTGTGTGTATGAGAGAGAAAGAGAGAGAGAAAGAGAGTTGTGTGTGTATGTGTGTTTAGTCTCTTCTTTTTTTGCTGTTGGATTTCTTACTCTTTCTATGCTATTTTTATCGGTTTTTATTCATTTTTTTCTTCTATTTTTCTTTTTACTCTCAGTTGTTATTTTTGCTTGTTTTCGTTTTTCCGTTTTTTTTTCTTTGCTGTTGCTATTGTTTTTTGTTTGTTCTTTTTTTTTCTTTGCTGTTGGTATTGTTTTTTGTTTGTTCTTTTTTTTTCTTTGCTGTTGCTATTGTTTTTTGTTTGTTCTTTTTTTTCTTTGCTGTTGCTATTGTTTTTGTTTGTTCTTTTTTTTCTTTGCTGTTGCTATTGTTTTTCGTTTGTTCTTTTTTTTCTTTGCTGTTGCTATTGTTTTTTGTTTGTTCTTTTTTTTCTTTGCTGTTGCTATTGTTTTTTGTTTGTTCTTTTTTTTTCTTTGCTGTTGCTATTGTTTTTTGTTTGTTCTTTTTTTTCTTTGCTGTTGCTATTGTTTTTTGTTTGTTCTTTTTTTTTCTTTGCTGTTGCTATTGTTTTTTGTTTGTTCTTTTTTTTTTCTTTGCTGTTGCTATTTTTTTTTTTGTTTTTTTCTTTTTTTTTTTTTTGTTTGTTCTTTTTTTTTTCTTTTGTTGCTATTTTTTTTTTGTTTGTTCTTTTTTTTCTTTGCTGTTGCTATTGTTTTTTTGTTTGTTCTTTTTTTTTCTGTTGCTTTGTTTTTTGTTTGTTTTTTTTTTTTTTTGTTTGTTTTTTGTTTTTCTTTTTTTTTCTTTGCTGTTGCTATTATTTTTTTTGTTTGTTCTTTTTTTTTTCTTTGCTGTTGCTATTGTTTTTTGTTTTGTTCTTTTTTTTTCTTTGCTGTTGCTATTGTTTTTTTGTTTGTTCTTTTTTTTTTTTTTGCTGTTGCTATTGTTTTTGTTTGTTCTTTTTTTCTTTGCTGTTGCTATTGTTTTTTGTTTGTTCTTTTTTTCTTTGCTGTTGCTATTGTTTTTTGTTTGTTCTTTTTTCTTTTTCTTTTTTTGTTTTGTTTTTCATATTTTCTTTTAATGTATTTCCCTTTCTTTTTCTTTTGATGTTTTTTTTTTCTTTTGCTATTTATCTTTCTTTCGTCTTTTTTTTGTGTTTTTCTTTTTTTTTTTTCTTTTGATGTTTTTTCTTTTTTTGTCTTTTAGTGTTTTTTCTTTCTTTTTCTTTTGGTGTTTCATCTTCTCGTTTTTTTTTATTTTGGCTACATTTTATTCTTTTTTTTCATTTATGTTATTTTTTTTTTTTCATTTTTTCTCTTTTTGTCATTTATTCTTTTGATTGATTTCCTCTTCTTTTTCTTCTTTTTTTCGTTTTTCTTTTTCTTGTTTTCTTTTCTTGTCTTTCCTTTCTTTTTTATGCATTTGTGTTTTTATTTCTTCTTTTCTTTTCCGTTTTTGTCTTCTTTCGCCGTGTTTTTGCTTACTGGCCCGACGTCTTCTGATCACTGCCTTTCTTCTTATAAACGTTGACTTAACTTGAAATGCCGAAATCTTCAACGTTTAGAAAATTAAAAATATTCTCCCCGTGACATTTAAAATGCTATTGATAAAAAAAAAACTGGAATAAAACCTATAAAATGTAGATTTCTGTACTCCTATCCCGATAACATCTCCACAAAAAAAAAAAAAAA
Organism: Acanthosepion pharaonis; assembly: GCA_903632075.3. Lineage (NCBI taxonomy): Eukaryota > Metazoa > Mollusca > Cephalopoda > Sepiida > Sepiidae > Acanthosepion > Acanthosepion pharaonis. Next base: position 982,241 of record CAHIKZ030005558.1, read on the forward strand.
AAAATAGACCTACAATACCAAGCCTTGCCCGCTGGGGGTAAGTATACAGCGACCGAATCAACGTGTTGAGAGATAACACCGTACAAAAAGTGGCCACCTGTTTGACAACCTATGTGTACCTTTTCGACATTGGATCTATATTTACCTTTTTCACTCTTGTGAAGTCCAAACCAATAACTTCCTTTTTGACTCCCATGAAGATTGGATCTGTACCTATCTTTTTGTCTCCCGTGAAGACTGGATCTGTGCCTATCTTTTTAACTCCAGTGTAGATTGGATCTCTGCCTACCCTTTTGATTCCGGTAAAGACTGATCCTGTTGTTATGAATAATCAAGAGTGTCCTCCCCTTGTTTTGTTACTCTCCTCTTTGAGAGAGCTATTTCTGTTTACTGGGACTATAAAAGGACACTATACGCGAATCTTTTATTCTCTGTTGAATAAAGCTTCCTTAAAGCCTACACCTGCGTACTTTCGTCATGACACCTATGTCAACAGTTTTTTTACTGTCGTGGAGACGGGACCTGAGCCTATTTTTTTTTTTAACTGAATTTTAAAACCGCATCTGGCGTCCTGGGTATGACGATAAACTACATCCGCGTCCAGGGTAAGACGATAAACTATATCCAACAGCAAGGCCTCTGATCAGGAGACTTTGAGGAGCGTATAACCACCTCTTAATTGCTGGTGTTCCCAGGTCCACCCTAACCCAGGGTTGTAGTACCTGATAGGGTCCCAGCTATGGGCAAATGGTTAACCCCGATACTGAGGTAAAAAGCATTATAAAAGTGTAAAAATAGGTTTTGATACCAGAAATACTTTGTAAAAATTATTACCAGAAATAAATTTTTGAAGAAAAAGAGGTATTACCAGCAATACGTTTTTGAAAAAAAAAACTATTACCAGCTATACGTTTTTGAAAAAATAGTATTAACAGCTATACGTTTTTGAAAAAATATTATTACCAGGTATACGTTTTTGAAAAAATAATATTACCAGCTATACGTTTTTGAAAAAATAATATTAACAGAAATAGATTTTTGACAAAATAAAAATATTAGCAGGAAAAATAAAAAAGTTGTCGGCATTAAATGACCCATTGAAGTTGATATGCCGTAAAACAAAACAAACCAAACCAAATCAAAACCGCAACTGTTTATCTTTTTGACTCCCGTACAAATTGAACGTGGCCATCTTTTTTATTCTCGTCCAAATTAAATCCATATCAAACTTTTTGCCTCTCGTGCAAAATTTCCACCATTTTTTTTTCTGATCAAAATGACAGAATTCGGCAGTAAATAATCTGGAAAGCTTCATACACTATAAGACAAAACAAATTAAATACTCATTCACATACTAAATTACAATTAGCATTTATTTTCCAGAATTTGAAATGTTATATTTTATTTGCAGTTTTACTTCTAAATGGCTAAGACGATATCCTTGAATGTCCAATTTACACTTAGTTTTAGCATTTTTTTCTTCTTTTTTTTTCTTTTGTTTTTTGTTTCATAGTTTGTTTGTTTTTTTTATATTTCGTTTCAGTCCATATTTCTAGCTTCTGGTCCCAGCTTCCAGTTTAATATGACTATCGAACCTTTTGAAAATATTGAACTTTACAACCTTTTAACAGGTAAAGCATCTATTATTTCAATGTAAATCTTTTGCAACAGTTTCTTTCCCAATGCAGTTTTTTTCAAAAACATACTTATTGGTACCAAGGAAAAGTTTTAGCATTAAAAACATTTTGCTATTCATAGGAAACACAGTGGTGTCTACTTTTTATGTCAATGCTTCTTTATCAGTACCCATTGCCATTAGGAACTGTTCTGTGTAAAACTATAAGTACTATTTTATTTTTAACGTTTCATCGTGAAGATATTCTATAACAGAATAGCAAATTATTCTACTACAAAAATCCAGAGAAAATTTTTTCGAATACAGATACCCAGTGAAATTGTTCTACTACAGAATACATAGCTAATTATTCTCCAAATTCAGTGAAAATTATCCCATTACATAAATTCATAGCAAATTATACTTCTACAGAAATCCATAGTAAATTATTCTACTATTGAAATTCAGTGCAAAATATTCTACTATAGAAATCCATTGCAAGTTATTCTACTACAGAAATTCCCAGCAAATTATTCTTCTACAGAAATCCATAGTAAATTATTCTACTATTGAAATTCAGTGCAAAATATTCTACTATAGAAATCCATTGCAAGTTATTCTACTACAGAAATTCCCAGCAAATAATTCTATAACATAATAACCTGCTTCTACAATGCTAGGAGGTTTTCTCTCTCTTCAGATAAAAGGACACTGCGCTTCTAGGCCTGCCTCTCGGTGGATTTTACTTTGCGTCCCGTCACTAATGCCAGGCTCCTGGTTCGATTAGTTCTTTCAGGAATCATTTCTCTAGTCAACTGTCATCATATTTCTTTTGAGCCAGATCCAATGGTTCGTCTTGCTCAATTTTTGCTTGGATATCTTTTATTATAGCGCTTAGTTTTCACTGTTTTGTTTCAATGAAGCCCATCCATTTCCGCACGCAATCGCTTACACATCCTCAGCAGCGAACCTCAGCAGGCAACACATTCTATCACCAGACTTTTCTAACACCGCTCCTCTTTCTGGGATCTGAGCAGCTTGTCTTCATATGCAATTGTGAATACAACGATTTGAAAAACCTTCCCGTCGTCACAAAAGGGAAGACCAAAAGAATTTACGCGGGATTACTAGTAAGCCTTTCTTAGGCGACTATTGGTTTCACTTTTTACACTAGACTTTACAAGTTGTTTTCAATCTCTGTTCATTTTACAAGCAGACACTCAAATACAAGAACAAACAAACGAGATTTCACGTGACATGCCTCGTCATTTCTTTCAGGCTCAGCAAAATTTCTAACGTTATATATGTATATATTAGTCTAAATCCCCCCTACAAAAATTTATACACTGTATATCCTAGCTTGACCCAACTCGTGAGGAGCGGCTAAGGGTCAATAAGTAGACGTGGCTCTTGGGGCACTGTTCCGAGGTTATCCGTATACGTGGCTGAGTATCGCTGCGGAATTGAGTGAGTAGCGGCGCTATATCGAGTCTAGTTTGTGTCCTCTTCGGGGTCCGTGGTACAGTTGGTATGACGTTTGCGTTGTATCGAAACGGTCCTGGTTCGATTCTCGGCAGTGGATGCGCACTGTTGATGAGTCCCAAATAGGACAAAACGGCCGTCCAATGCTTTCTGCATTCTGTTGAAGATTATTAGGGCCTCAATGAATTACACTATATATATATATATATATATATATATATATATATATATATATATATATATTACCATAGCACAATTAGGACTCTTTTAAAGAGACACAGAAACCTACCAAACTCCATCCGCAACATACTTGTAGGAAATACTAGTATAATAACCTCATCCACATGGAAAAAAAAAATGGAATCATTAATAATAAAAAAGATAAAGCCAACACTCAATAACATCAGCTATGAACACGGTCACAATTTCCTGAGCGTGTTTGGAAAATTAAAAAAACATCCCCACCACCCTAGAAACAAAAAACTATACATTCAGTTAAAAATTAAAAAAAAAATACAAATCACCTTTGATAATGGTTAATAGAATAGTCGAAAGCGCTTGAATATAGTGATTTTCCAAGCGCAGCTTAGATATGGGACAAGGTCGAAATTAGGGGGCTCCCAGTGAGGATCGAACTCACTACTCAGTCGTAATTGTTGCAGCGAGCCAAGTTGCTAACCATCACACCGCCTCGAGGTGCCCAAAGCGCTTGAATATATAGAACATTTGGACAATTTTTACATACTTTATGTTCAGAAAGGAAAACACTTCTACGAACACAAGAAAAATTTAATAAAAAGCTTATTAATTTAAAAACTTGAAGCTGACACTGAATAGAATCAGCTATGAATTCTGTAATAATGTTATAAAATGGCTATAAAAAAAAGTTTTGATGCTTTAATGCGCACTTGGCCATGACATTCCGACGTAAAAGAAAAAAAAAATTCCATAGTGGATAATTTTTTCACGTTCTAATGAATGCTAAAGCATAACTGCCGGCTATTGCATTTAAGAAAAAAATCAGTAATGGATAGCTACACATAATTTTTGTCTTACTTGTTGCACACCCTGATGATGATCTCAGAAAGAGATGGAAAGTACTTTGGGAAATAAATGATTTTCACTGCTACAGTGCATTTCTTGCATCATTTGATTGTAATACACGGAAATGAATATGAACGGATTATTCTAAAAATGAGCAGATATAATGTTTGTAATTTATTTAATCATATATATATATATATATATATATATATATATATTTCATTTTTGGAAGTGTTATCTGATGATCCAGCGTCGCTTAAAAAGGGCTCTGGGTGAAATAAATTATTATAATGGAACCTTAAAGTGATCTGTTTTTTTCTTTATATATATATATATATATATATATATATATATATATATATATATATATATATAAAGGCTCAAACACTAACATTCCATGGTTATAATTTACTACATTGGGATCGTAATCACGATCCAATTCATCAGACCTATATATATATATATATGAATTTTCAGAAAAGCTTACTACAGCAAGTTATGGCAATCGAATTCAGTATACTGGATTCCCATGTGTTTCTTGGAGTCATCACGAAATAGTGTGTTTCGTTTCGGGGCCTGCTTTTCGACAGATTTTACTGTCTACCGGCTCCACGCATTGATATGACCTCCGACCACTGTAGTAGAGGGATTTGTTATAGACTTCTGTAGTAGAAGGATTTGCCGTGGATTTTTCTAGTAGAATAATTTGCTATGGATTTCTGTAGTTTGCCGCTTGGTAATTACTTCGTATTCTTTGTGGGGCAACATTTTTCGCGCCAACTTACATCCTTCATTCTGAGCTAGATCCAGTAGCTCGTCTTTCTCACTTGATGTTTGAATATCTTGCGCTTAGTTTTGTCTGCTTGATTCCCAACGAATTCCAGCTATATCCGCAATCGAGTGCTTCTGTATCCTCGACAACCAACCTCCACAGTCAAATGCTTAGCCTGCCGACCCGCATCTTCGGATTCGTTCTTCCACAAGCTTTTTCTAACTCCTCTCCGTTCCGGAATTTGAGCGGCATCAGTGTTGTCATGGGAAACTATGAGTTCAGTTTGATGAACAAATATCCTCTCGTCAAACCAGGATACCAAATCCTAGCCTCTGGCTGATTGGTGCACAATACAGAAACTGTCTGTCAGAGCTTGCTCAAACACATTTTAGGTGAAAGATTTAAGAAATCAGTATTTAATTTACTTTTTATTAACCAAAATATTTTATTAGCGTATATAATAACTAACACGAATTTGGTAATGAGATACTTGATTAGGGTTTAAATCAGTGAATGGTTATAAGAAATAACAAAACCTTTATAAGTCTTCTTGATACAAATTCAGCTGATACAACCGCATTAATATTGGATGTGTGGTTGGTGTAATAAATAACGGTTCAGAATGAAACATTGGAGAACAGATATCAAATACAGGTCTTTATCGTTATATTCACTTACACTCAAATACCGTTGGGAAAGGTATGAATTCATCTCAATCTCATCCCCAGCTATGGGTTAACTAGTAGAACTTGTATCTGGAATAATTGTTGTTATCTCTTGGAAATTCTTTAAGGCAAAATTCACTCGCAAAAAAAGGAATTATTCTTACGATTTCAAAAATATGTTTCTGCCTCAAATAACACCTAAAGTGTTGATAAGCCATAAAAAAAACAAATCAGTTTAATGTATCATTTCCACATCACATCACGATCTATAGATTGCAGTAGATAATCTTCAATGGATAATCTGCAAAAAGACATAATCAATGGATTTATGTAGTAGACTAATCTGCAATATATTTCTTCAGTCGAATAGATTGCAATGGATTTCTGCTGGTGGATAATTTGAAATAGGTTTTTATGTAAATAATAGTTTCTAATCGATTTATGTAACAGAATACCATGCGATGTATTCCTTTTACTAGAATAGGTTGCAATGGCTTTTTGTAGCTCTTGCAGCGTGTCTCACTGGCGATGGTTCGAGGTAATGCTTTCTCCATCATTGCTGCTGGCAGAGGTTAGAAAAAAATTGTTTATAGTTACGTTGTTCTGGAATTGTCATCAGTGGTCAACTGTACGTGTTTTGTTTTAATAAAAAATAAGCCACAAAAAAAAACTTTAAAATAAAACTAAAAGGGAATAGAACATCCTTTCGTAATAGATTTCTGTAGTAGAATTATTCGTAATAGATTTCTGTTGTAGAATAATGTGCTTTCTATAAAGAATATTTTGCAAAGGATTTCAGTAGTAAAATAGGGAGCAACGGACTTTTGTAGTAGAATAATTTGCAGTGGATTTCTCTAGTAGAATATTTTGCTATGGATTTCTACAGTATAATAATTTGCAATGGGTTTCTGTGGCAGAATAATTTGCTATCGATTTCTGTAGTACAATAATTTGCAATTTTAACAAAATAATTTGCAAAGAATTTCTATAATAGAATAATTTGCAAAGAATTTCTATAATAGAATAATTTGCAAAGGATTTCTATAATAGAATAATTTGCAAAAGATTTCTATAATAGAATAATTTGCAAAGAATTTCTATAATAGAATAATTTGCAAAGGATTTCTATAATAGAATAATTTGCAAAGAATTTCTATAATAGAATAATTTGCAAAGGATTTCTATAATAGAATAATTTGCAAAAGAATTTCTATAATAGAATAATTTGCAAAAGAATTTCTATAATAGAATAATTTGCAAAAGAATTTCTATAATAGAATAATTTGCAAAAGATTTCTATAATAGAATAATTTGCAAAAGAATTTCTATAATAGAATAATTTGCAAAAGATTTCTATAATAGAATAATTTGTAAAAGAATTTCTATAATAGAATAATTTGCAAAGATTTCTATAATAGAATAATTTGCAAAAATTTCTATAATAGAATAATTTGCAAAAATTTCTATAATAGAATAATTTGCAAAGAATTTCTATAATAGAATAATTTGCAAATGATTTCTATAATAGAATAATTTGCAAAAGATTTCTATAATAGAATAATTTGCAAAGAATTTCTATAATAGAATAATTTGCAAAGGATTTCTATAATAGAATAATTTGCAAAGAATTTCTATAATAGAATAATTTGCAAAGAATTTCTATAATAGAATAATTTGCAAAGAATTCTATAATAGAATAATTTGCAAAGAATTTCTCTAATAGAATAATTTGCAAAAGATTTCTATAATAGAATAATTTGCAAAAGATTTCTATAATAGAATAATTTGCAAAGAATTTCTATAATAGAATAATTTGCAAAGAATTTCTATAATAGAATAATTTGCAAAGGATTTCTATAATAGAATAATTTGCAAAGAATTTCTATAATAGAATAATTTGCAAAGAATTTCTATAATAGATAATTTGCAAAGGATTTCTATAATAGAATAATTTCCTATGGATTTCTATAATATAATAATTTGCAATTTTAACAGAATAATTTGCAAAGGATTTCTTTAATAGAATAATTTGCTATGGATTTTATATATGCTTTTAAAATTTACCGTGAATTACTTATTCAGCGAATATCTTTTTTTGACATTTTTTTCATTATTCTATAGAATTGTTGAGTATCCAACCATTGCCGAACAACGGAACCAAAGGTACATTAAACAAACTGTTAATGAACAGGTCGTCTGTACAACAAATTTCGCCAACAAATTATACTTCCTGCTGCTCAGTGAACTCAAATATCGGAACTGATTGCGCCTATTCTGTGGTAAGTGGGTGACTTTTTTTTAATCATTTAAGCAAGCGGTTTCTGTGTGTAAAAGGATATGATAAAAATGTCCGTGAGGGAAAAGAACAATAAAAGTACAGCGTTCAAGAAGACAGAAGATGGCGTTTGATGTTGCATTTAAACTTTTGAAGATTGTAGATGACATTGAAGCAAGAAACCGGAAGTTAATTCCACAAGTGAGAAGTGCGATAAAATAAACTCTTAGAATAGAACTTAAGGTTACATCTGGTTATTTCAATGGTAAGACGATGATAGTCAAATTGAAACAAATCAGGAGAGTAAGGGGGGAAGAAATTTAAACTCTTTCCCCTTTAAAATGTGTTGTAATGATTTGAAAAGATGATAGTCAGATGGAGCAATCCAAGAGAGTAAGGGGGATGAGGCAAAAACTTCCATATTTTGTCCTTTAGTCTGTTTCTGATTGACTCGTGCAATACGCAACGTAGGAGAAGCGCGCCTTTATGATTAATGAATGATGGGCGACGTTTGAACAAATTTTGTGCAATGTTTCCAGTTGACGACAATATTTGCCCACATGAAATTTTTCTTTAGGGTTTATCTCTTCATCATAGACGACAACCATTATATCCGCCCAAATACAGAGCATAATTTTTTTCGGGTGTAGTCCTGGTCTTGGCATGGATTCTTCTTTGGTAGTGGGTGATAACCATTAACGTATTCGTTGGATATAATTATTAAGAGCTCACTTCTCATCACTGTTGTTCTGTAGCAAGTATACTCTTAAATGACGAGCAGAGAGCCTATATTTGATAAAACTGAGAGGAAGTCGGAGGAAGAGAGACCTACTAACCAAACTACAGACACTTTTCCGAGTTCGTGTAACTTGTAATTAATACTTTGTATAGATTGCTTAGCAGTTTCTACAGTCCGCAGAAGTTCATTATTGACGTCGCCCAGATCGAAAAGAATCTTCAAGCGAAATATGTCCCAATCGAATCTCATTAATCTTTTATTAACATGTCCAGGCACTTAAAACGTAATTTCTAAATTACAATATTTATTTTCGCTTCCGTTGTTGAAGAGTCCTTTCTGAACTCATATATATATTAATTCACGATAAATGCACGCAAATTCCCATGAAAGCATTTTGTGTTTGTTTAAAAGAAACAGCGAACTTAAACGTAAAAGAAACATACATTTTTTTAATACAAATTACACTATGTCAGATATTTTTTATGCAAGTCAACATTCTCACAGTATAATTGGCTTCATTCAATTTTTTTTAATGCCGTGTCGTTCCAAGACGTAGGCAATAATGGGTCTCCAAAGATGTTTTTCTAGGAATTGCCATGACTTCAAAGGGAAAATAATGGAGTGGTTTCCCGTTGCTTTCGCAGTAGGTTGGAAGTTTCTTGTACTTCTCCTAGACTTGATGTCACAAGATATATATATATATATATATATATATATATATATATATGTGTTCATATTCAAACGTTATTACAGTTGATACTTTGTGTTTTAGACAGACATCCCATTTTATTTATTAAAATGTGTGTATTACGGATATCGGCCTGCACATTCAAAAAATCTCAGTAAAGAAAATGCGTTCCCCTTTCTAAGAGAAAAAACCGTTTGATCGGGCGTGCTTTACCGCTCGGCCACGAAGACTATCCCAGCGAACACGGTGATAATCCGTAATTACTGCTTAATAAATATAAATGGGGCTTCTATTTAAAATACGAAGCTTCCACTATAATTACGTTTGATATATATATATATATATATATATGTTTCAGTCCATGGAATTCTCATCATTCTTCGGTGGAATATTTATCTTGCCTCAAGTATCATCTTCTTCTGAGAGGAAATTGATCAGTATTCACTGCGCAAGAGTAGAACCAATATTATAGAACAGTTCAGAACTCTTTTCGTTGTTCCTGATGAAATTTTCCTATTTCTTAATACTTTGCTTAGCTTTTGGAAGGCATCTTTCGCTATCCCAATACGATTTTTGATTTCGGTGTATTACCGGTTACTAAATAGAATGCGTTCGCCAAGGAATCACGTAGCATATTTTATTTAGGTTTCATTAAATTCAAATTTCATTTTTCTTTTTACGAGTAAGTTGTAATTCAGTAGGTTATGATTGGAATTTGGGTGTACACGACTATAAAAAAAGACAATTATTCTCAAATAAGACCGGCAAGAGGTTACTGCAAAATAAATCTCTCTTTTTGTTTATCCTACGTCCCACAATATAGTCAATCCTCCAAATAAAAAATTATGTCGAAATTTTTTTGCATTTAAAAAAATCTTGGCATCACAAAATATTATTTTTATGAGGATATATATTATAAGCTGAAATCCACGTAATATAATATATATATATATATATATATATATATATATATATATATA